>LPNX010442721.1:2890-24557 GCA_001517045.1 Pseudotsuga menziesii
CACAATCAAGTAACGGTTTTCAAGCGCATATATTGTCTTGTGCTTGCTCCCTTGATCTAGTGGTATAAGGAGGTAATGATCTTGTAGTGGTAAACATGGCGATTTATTTCTGCATTAGGCAAGTTTTCTCTCTCGGGTCTGTGCTTTCTATTGTTACTAACTTACAAATGATGTTGTCTTCGAGGGCAGGTGGTTCAATAGGGCGAGGTTTACAACAGCTTGTTTATCTATAATTAACCTTTTTAAGATCATAGACAGGATAGATAATAATAGAAGTAGCCATAAGGTCAAAGCTAGAAGGTAGGTCATCACGAATAGCTTCATTGTAAGGAATCATTGCTCGAAGCTTTGGTCAAATAAATTGAACACAATGTAGGCAGGGATATACATTCACTTGTGCAATTTTACAAATCCCATTAAAATGACAAATCCCATTTTGCAATTTTTTTTTTGTTTTTAATTAATGAAATGTACAATTAATTTATTACTGTCATTTGAAATGTTAGTTTTTTTGAAATCCCTTCATCAATGAAGGGCTGCATGAATATATAACCTTCAATATGAAATTAAGACCAGCCCTTCAATCTTGATCCCTGCCCAACAGCCCGAAAATATGGGTTAGTTCAGTGTTATATTCTTCGTAGTATTTACTATTTAGAGATCTTGTCAAGGATATGGCCCCTAAACTATATCATAGCTTAAGTTATGGCTTTTGACGGGTTTATGGGTATCCTTTGATAACTTTGGTTTTTAAAATATATGTATAAGAATTAGCAAAAAAAAATTTCCACAAGCGTCGCTTAAGCAACGGTTTTTGCTGTCGCTTTTTCGACGCCTTTTCTAGACTGCTGTCGCTTCTCCGACGGTAATATGTGTCGCGTTTCCGATGTTTAGTTTAGTATACGTCGCTTATCCGACGGTTTATTCTGTCGCTTTTCCGACGCCTTTTCTAGATAGTCATCGCTTCTCCGACGGTAATATGTGTCGCGTTTTCGACGTTTAGTTTAGTATACGTCTCTTATCTGACGGTTGTCGGTGTCGCATATCCGACGCCTTTAGTTGATATTCGTCGCTTAAGTGACGGTTATGAAGGTTATTTTCTCAAAAAAATTTACTACCATCGAAAATATTATGTCGCTTAAGCGACACTTTACATTTAAGCGACGGTTACATAGGTGTCGCTTAACCGACGGTTATTTAAGTGTCGGCTAACCGACGACAAGTTTCCGATGCTTAAAAAAAAATCAAAGTGTCGTACATGCGACAGGAAAGTGTCGAAAATCCGACATGACGGCCGTCGGATTTTTGGTCGAAATGTAGTAGTGAATGATGAAGACCATGGAGAGGTTGATGGATAGATTAGCATTGGAAAATAGGCCTCCTAATAGCCCAGAGCCACAAATCAGGAATCCCAATTTCAGAAGACCTCCCCCTCCCCCTCAAATTAGACATAGAGATCAAAGAAATCCAAGGAATGCTAAGGATCAACAAATAAGACCACCATTTCTAGATAACTTTGTAGACGAGGAAGAAAAGAATGATCCCTTAGATAATCAGGTACACCATTTTGATGATCGAGACTCCGAAATTTATCTTACAGAAAAGGAACATAATATGTCCGCTCAAGAAGATGATTGCAATACCCTTGAGTTAGAGGCAGAACAATACCAAAGAGGGTATCATAATGTTATAATGATTTCCCAAAAAAATTAAATTTGAGATGTAGATATGTAGTTATAAATAAAGGAAGGATTTCTCCAAATGAGCCTTCTAGAAGTCAACAAAATGTAGAAAAACAAAAAGAAAAGATTGTACAAAATATTCCATAGAACAAAAAAGAGACTTTAAAAGAAAATAAAAAAGAAATGGCAATTGAAAGTGATAGAATAGTTTCCTCCTTCAGTTTTATAGAATGAGATATCCAAGATAAAGATTTCCATTCCTTTCAATGTTTTTTTGAAGAACAATGAATATAGAGAAAAAATTACCAGGATAGTAGAACTAATCGAGAATTCCATCCAGATACACTAGAGTTGATGGATGATGCCACACCAATAGTTCTTGGTCCCAGGATTGAAGATACTGATGAAGAATATGTTCCGCCTTTCTATGTTGGCCTTAATGTTCATGATATGATCTTACATAATGCTATGTTGGATTCTAGTACATCACATAATCTCATGCGAGGAGTGGTGGTTGAGAGCTTGGGATTAGAAATTACAAGGCCTTATAAATATTTGTTCTCCTTTGATTCCATGAAAGTAAAATGTTTGGGACTAATTAAATATTTTCTAGTTACTCTTGCACAGATTCCTTCCAAGAGTATTATTCTGGATGTAGTAGTGGCTGATATTCTGCTAAAATTTGGTATGTTGTTATCTAGGTCTTGGGATTCAAATCTCAATGAAACATTTTCCCAAAATTCAAAAAATTTTGGGCCCCTCCTTTTATTTCTTTTTGCTCAGCTCCTTGTTTTTGTTTGATGTTTGCACAAAGATTTACTTTTATGCCAGCGATGTTTTGCTGTTTGAATTGGTTTTTCCCTGCCATCGAAAGTGTTTTAGACTATTGAGGTGGGAGTCTTGTTATCTGCACGCCCGCCATTGCAGAAAAGAACAGGACATCAAGTCTGATTCAAATATTATTGGTCTTCGTTGCATTTTTCTTTATCGACAGCTGTATTAAGATCCTGTCGGAACGTTTCTCCCTACATTTTCCGATGTTGCGGAGGAAGTATTTCGAATTTCCCTGATGGTTGTATGATCCTCTTCCGATCCCCGTCATTTTGATTCGTAGAATTTTAGGCTTTTAGCTTTCACCATTGCGGCTCTAGAAGGCACTATCTTTCCGATGTACTTTGATTTTGTTTTCCACGTGACCGATTTTTGGTTTTCACCGAAGTCATGTTTATGTTTTATCTCCGATTTTTGTTGGTCTGCGGAACTCTGTGCCTTGATGGTTTCTGCCGTTGCGGTTTCTCAACCAACTATTGGTCCGAGGGCTTAGTTGGGCGAGCTCCGATGTAAGGTTTTATTTGTTTCTCCCGTCGACGCCATTGCAGGTCTCCTAGCCGTTTCATCATCCGCCGTTGCGGATGAAATACTGACAGGATCGCCGATCCCGTAGCCGTTTTGCCTCCCGATTGTTTTATTTTTCCCACCGATTATGGTTGACCGCGGCGTATATATTGGGGTCAGGGTGTTATTATTTTTTATTGTTATTTTCCCATGCTGTCGCTATCGCTCGAGTAGACCAACGCACTTGTTGTTGGTACCTCGCTCCTAGGTGGCTCCACCGTGGAGGTGTGTGGTTTCTTCTCAACCAATCGCGCAACACATTGCCAGGTAGGACCTTATGCCCGTTCTACCTTTATGTTTGAATGGTCAAACTGTTTCTGTCGCCCTCGGTTAGCTCCTGTCTCGGTGGTTAGTGGTTACCTAGGTTTCCATTTCGGCGTGTATATATATCTAGGTAAATGGTATGGTTGCCCGGTAGGGGGTTTTGTTGTTTGCTTGATGATCACATTCATGGCCGTTATGAGTTTGCATCCCGCACTCGACTGCTGGGGAAACCGATGCAAACGGCCATTATGCTGTCCGCACTAGTATCCTCCAGTCTGTGTGTGGCCATCCGGGGAGAGCGTTTTATTGTTTACTTCAGAGATGCCGAGGTTTTGGTTCCACAGTATGGTCACCCTCGTTTTTGTGCACCAGGGTCGCAACGTTGAAGTTGCACCCCGCTCAGGATGAGACTGTTAAAACTAGAATACGAATCCTGGACTAATTTAGGGATTCAAAATGCACCATCTATGCGGATTTTGATCTGAGTGTTTTTGCAAGAAGCAACTTCCTCTTATTATTTCTTTGAGCTTACAGTGAGTTACGTGCACTACCACAATGTAGTATCCTTCCCATGGAATTAGCCATGTTATTTTTCGTGTAACGTTTTAGTTCGTAGCATTGAGAGGGAATTTTTTCTTCATTAAGAAAGGCTATGATTTTCTAAGTTGATTCTGCAAATGATGATCGTGAGCTGGTTTTAGCCTTTTGGCAGATTGATTTTATGCGGGACATTTGGTTTTTGAATATTATTTGTTTATTTTGATAACGGAAATAATGTTTAACCTAGACGAGGTAAAATGCTCATACAGTCTGTCTCTATTTTTGAATGTTATCTAGGAATGGCCCAACAGAACCTAAAGCAATTTCTGTGCATGACAGGGAAACTCTTTAGAATCTTATATGTCTAAACGGCAGAAGAAGAAGGCTCCCGTAGTAGAGGAGGAACCCAAGATTGAAATTGTCACCAGAGTTGAATACACTTACGAAGATACCAAATGCATAGTGGGTGTGGAACCCGAATATAAATGGGGGGAAGTCTATAGATTAATAACACACCGGGAGGTGCCTGAAACATGTTTTGAGGAGGAAACCATATATGCAAATATAGAGAGATCTACATTGATGAGAGTTGCTACTAGACCCAAGCTCTTCCCATGCTCAGAGGTGATTGGATGGATTCTGCCCAGGGCAGATGTAACCACCATGATTTTAGAAAATTTTGACAAACAGGGTTATGCTGCTTATAGCCCTGGGTATGTATCACTGTCCTACCAATTACAGGAAGCACAAGTGTATTTGACTGAAGATTGGCTAAAGGAAATTAAGCTGGACCTAGTCGAGACACTGAAGAGAATGCTAGTGTCTGGCAATAACTTTAGGACTAGGCCGATCGGGGAATATGATACTGCCACTTTAAGGACCCCGTACAAGTTCATTGCACTGATGCTGAATAGGATTTTCGAGAGGGCCCACGGTAAAAGCTGCAAGTTGGAGTGGGTGCCTATCATCTTCTATGTTGCAACACAGGGGACAGTGTTCAATTGGGCAAACATTGTGTCCAATAGCCTCTCAGGCTGCATTGCTTCAACATTAGGAGGGGTTTCCTAGAAGAAATCAAAGTTCTACATGAGCTCTATACTAATTTATTGCATACTATGCAACCAACCCTTCCTAAACCTGAGGTGTGTTTGGGACTGAGATAGAACACCCGTCTACGTAGCTTACAAGCCACTGTGGGCACACAAGTACCACAGTCACTATAGAGAAGTGTGTGAGCACTTCATCATGACATTATATACATTGATCTTCTTAAAGGCATGCAACTGCATGTCGGAGGAAGCATTGCAGGTTATTAAAGAATATGCAGATTATTACTTGACAGAAGATGGATTGTATTTCAGAATGTATGGATGCTCCAGAGCACCCTCACTACTGCCAAAATATGCCACTGACTATGTAGTGCACAAGGAGGCAGTTAGACAGGTCTTCTTAGATGGCATATGGAGCTTTTTATTTGAACATAAGAAAGTAGCTTATCCTCCCTTACCATTCAGGTTGGGAAGCTATAAGTTCACAAGAGTGAAGAAAGCTGATGATTTTGTGGAGGAATTGGGGAAATTCCATTTTGGGGAAATAAATTTCCACAGAAACGATTCTCGGAATAAAGTGGCAAAGCACTGCAAGGAGGCAAATGTACATTTTGAATACACAAGTCACTGGGATAAAGATGAATCCATTTTTCGCAGTGCAGAAAATATAACGGCCTTAAGAAGAAGATTTAAAAAGAAAATCACCACCAAAGGCAAGAAAGGACAGGATGAGAAAGAAAAGGAAGAGGAGGAAGGAGCTAGAAAAAGGGATGAAGATGCTAGGAAACTAGCACAGGAAGCCAAAAGCTAGCTCAAAGGTGAGGAAAAATAAAAGAGGAGAGCTGAACAGGAAGCAACTAGAAAGGTAGAAGAGGCTGCCCAGAGTGAAGAGGAGGAAAAGAAAAGAAAGATGGATGAGGAGATGAGGAAGCAGGAAGCAGAAAGACTGAAACTGACAGGGGCAGTGACAGAGCAATCAGCTTCTGATCCTGTAGATAGTCAGGCTCAGGACTTGGGTAATCGTGATATTCAAGATCCTGATGCAGCTGCTGGCAGCACAATAGGACAGGCTATGGTCCCTACGCTAAGGCTAATCCCTTTTGAGTAGAAGAAAGGGGAGGAGGTACTAGATTTCAACACTATTTTTTATGATAGGGAAAGGAAAAGAATAGTGAAGAGGACTGAGAGAAAGGTCGAGACTGGGGGGCAGTCGGGTAAAATGATAAATGATACAACTCTAGTATATGGGATAGACAAGGACCCTAGATTCACCATTAGAGCTGGGGCTGCATTGATCCATGCTTCTGAGGACAATGTAGATATGATATTGACTGATCTTGAATAGTCGAAGAAGTCTGCTGCCTAGGTAAAGGACACCCTGAGAAGAGAGAGAGAGGAAAGTGGTAGGTTGAAAAGAAAGTTTGAGGACATACAACATGAAATGAAGTCTTCAAAAGCTGAGCTCTAGTTCCTCCAAGTAGAGAAGAGATCTCTGGAGGCTGCCCAAGGAAGTATGGATAAATTGCAGTAGGAATGTCAAGGGTTGAGGACAGAAAAGGAGCAGCTGCTAGGAAAGATAGGGGAGTTGGAGTTACAGAAAGCTACCTTGGAGGAATCTGAGAGGCAATCTCAGGGGCAGACTGCGGAGCTTAAAGAACAGGTTGCCTCATTAATAGCAGCTCTGGAAGAGGCTAGGGAACATCAAGTCAATCTTCAGCCTTTTAAGGAGCACGTTCTAGCACAAAGGAAGAAGATGCACCGGTTGCAAGTAGCCATAGAGGAAGAAAGGTGCAAGATCTTGTAGGTAGAAAATTGGCTGGAAGAGATTTTGGAAACCTCTTCATATTTTGTAGACAGATCGCAGGACATCTTAGAAGTCTTGACAGGAATAATGGAAAGATTAGAAGCAAATGAGGAAACCCCTATAGATCTGCCAGCAAAAGATCAACAAAGCCTAAGGCAAGACTATGATCTACTGGAGTTTTCCATAAACACAGCCGAAGAATTCAAAAAGGTTGTCAAGAAGACAAAGGGGGCTTGTGCAGAATTCTTCAGGAGGCTTTTGATTACTTATAATTGTTTCCATGTTGAGGCTGAACAGATAATGGATACCTTTCAAGACCATAGCCTGTTTTCGGAGATGTTGCAAAGAATATATCAGAAAGATGAACAAAGGATCCATCACATCTAGGCCTTAGATGAGCAGACCCTGAGGAATGAAGTAGCTCATTCCGTGGTTAGTGTGCAGTTGCTTGAGGACCAACTTCGCTTGAGCGCAGCCAACATAGAAGTAATAAGAAATCAGGCCTCTAAATTTGAAATTAATATTCGTTTCTTATAACCTTCCGAGTTAGAAAGCATTGCCTCAAAGGATTCAGCGTGGAAGAAGTTCTTGAATAGTCAAGTGGAACCATCCTCATAAGCACTTTATTTGTTTTATTGTAATATATTGTAAATTCTATAAGCACTTAATAGTAGGGGAGGTGAAGCATTGGGGAATCCCAAGAGTCATTTGTGGGCAGCCCAACAGTTTTGCTCTTTTTGGATAAATATAGAAGATTTAGATAAGAGGAGGGACTTTTTCCCAGTGAGATTTGTGAAGACATATTGTAAGAAGAACTATTTCTTTTTGCAATAGATAATTACAGTTTGCCTATTGGATAAATCTTGGTGAAATGTTCAAATGTTGTGCTATGGATTTGTTGAAGAGGAACTATTTCGTTTTCAGCTTTGTGTCTATTAACTGTGAGATCATTCTAACTATTTGAACCTATGTTCTTGTGCGAATGTTCTCTGGTTTATTTTATGAAAATTTCCACTATGAGTAATAAATGTTGTTCATAAACAATTGGCTATCTGGTTGTTCAAATATCTTTAAATGTTCATGTGTTTTGAAAGAAGTATCAACTATCTGTGATTTTTCATAATGCATGCACAAAATACATTACTCATTAATAAAATGATAATCTTGCTCCCTAGGGATAGGTTAGGTAGTTAGTTTTAATTTCTTGCTGTGTGTGATTTAGATGCAAGAGAGTCTAAGACGAGAGGTAAGAACCTGCACATCATATTGTGACCACTCCTTGCATTCTTAATCAATCTGCATTTTAGATAGGCACTTTCATGTCATACTTAAAACTAAAAACACAAAAATATACACGAGGGATCGAGCCGCAATCGGTAAAACCTTTTATTTTTGTTACTTGACCTATGGTAGCCGAACCGCAAACTGGACGGATTCCCTACACCAAACAGTCACAGGCTAGTTGGGAACATTGACTGGGGAGAATCCCTTGTTGTTGTTGCCTGCAAATTTCCAGGCCTCAATAGTTTCTGGCACTAGAAGGAGGGCCACCACTGCATGGCTAGCCGGGGAAATACGTATCCTCGAAATAACTCCACCAATGATTGTTTTGAAGGCAGTTTGTTTCCTGATCCAAAAAATACTGAACAGAATAGAGAACATTTGTTTGTTGTGGACAACCAAGTAGTAAATGATATGAGAAGACACACGTGGGATTATGTAAAGAGTATTGGAGGATTACCCATTATCCTTGATTTACCTCGAAGAGAATACAAGAAGAAAGACCGTCCCATCTTGGAAGATTCAGTGTTGGTTGGAGATTTGGAAGAGTTAGTAGAAGTAGCCTTACAGGAAGTTGTTCATCCTTTGAATCAAGTAGGCCCAAACACACCTTACTGTTCACCTGTGCAGACTCCTATTCCTTCAACTCCTCACTCTCCACCCAAACTCATGGCAGGTGTAAATGCAAATCCACCATTGGCTTGGAAAGCCAGATCACCCTTGAACCTAACACCTCTGTTGCATGACTTACCTCAAGCTTTTGAGAAGTTGCTGCCTAAGTTTGATCCAAATGAGAAGGTTGTAGTAGATGACCATTTTCAAAGTTTCTATTTGGCAATAGAAGGATTAAGGGCTGGGGAACATGAGGATGTAGTTTGTAGACTTTTTCCACACACCCTTAAAGGAGTAGCAGCATCGTGGTACTTTGGTTTTCCTGCAAACTCTATCCCAGATTGGGATACCTTTGAAAGGATTTTTAGAAGAAAGTATGCAGCCCAAAAGACACATGCAGCACTAATGAAAGGCTTAGGTGCTTTAAAAAAAGAAAGGAAAGAAAAGGTACACAATTTCACTCAAAGATTTTCTACTTACCTCAAGAACTTCTCTGCAACTGATAAGCCTTCTGATAAAGTTCTGATTGAGTATTATACCTCAACTTTAGGTCCAGACTTGGCTATGTTCACAAAAGCTCAATTTAAGCCTACGTTAGCAAAGACGTATGAAGAAGCAGAAAGAGTAGAGGATGAAAAGGAAAGTATAGAAGATTATCCCAAGCAATCTGGAGAAAAAACTTCCAGAAAAAGAGCCTTATTGCTGTCTAAACCTAAAGAAGAGAAATCACATGATTTTGAGGGGATGTTAAAGATGATGCAAAAGCTTTCCAACAGAATAATAGATTTGGAGAAGGAAAAAGAAGCTCAGAAAGCTTATAAGCCTTACTACAAAAAAAGGGAAGATAACAACCAATTCAAGACCTCTCCGCACGGTTCAGCATCAATGAATCTAACAGAGGTAGGGATGGATAATTTTTGCACTTTTCACCAACAACCCCATTCTGAAAAGAATTGTCCTCAATGGTTAAATTCAATGGCATTGGTGATGAATCAGCTTTTGGATTCTAAATTGACTGAGGACAGTGATGAAGAGGAAAAAGGTTGTAAGACCATGGAAAAATAAGAAAATGATACCATGTTTTTATGGGATTGTGTCTCCTTGTTTGATATAGAAAAAAGTACTCTTAAACCTGAGAATATACCAATGACAACAAAAGACATGAATTTGGTAAATAAATACAATTCAATAATCTCAAAAATTAAGAAGTTGCAAGAGAATGTCAGGAAACAGCCAAAGAACAATGTTGAGGACAAAGTACCCGAAATTACCATTATCAGCCAAGATCCGGAGCAAATCAATAAACCTGCTAAACCTATGGAAGAACAAGTAGGTGTTAACAAAGAAAATATTGAAAAACTTGAAGAGCTAGAGGAAGAGATACCTACCGAAAACCAACCTGTGGAGGAAGATGTCGAATCAATTGGGGAAGAGAAAGCTAGAACCCCACCTTTCCTTTTGACTCTGGAAATTTTGAACCATAAGGTGCATAATTGTCTGGTAGATTCTAGATCATCTGTGAATGTTATGCCACTCGCAGTTTGCAAAAAAATTAATGGACAGCCAAAACCTACTACTTGGGAAGTCACTCAATTAGACAAAACTAGTGTCAAAGTAGTTGGGTAAATGGAGAATGTTCTCATTCGTTTATCTGCAAATAACAAGATATGTCAATTTATTGATATTGTAGTGGTAGACATACCGGATGGATATGGACTTATTCTGAATCGAGACTGGTCCGCAAGGTTAAAGGGGTATTTTGCTTCAGATTGGTCATATTTATGGTTGCCTCATAAAGGGGTCCCAAAAAGGATCAAAATTTTAAGGGAACCTTACATGAAACACACTATCACTAAGTTAGAAGAAGGAAATGAATCTGCTAATTATGTTTTTTCGGAATTATCTAATGGAGCTTAAACTAAGACATCTGGCATCAGAAGAAGCCAGCAATATGACTCACACTCAGCCTGATCTCCTTCAATGTTCATAGGTTGATGGGAGTGATTGTAAATCGGTAGACATAGTTTCGGTTTCAAAAATAGCAGAATTAGATCACGGTTAGGTATTTCACGTCTGCAATCAAGCCTAGCCCCTTGAATCATAGGTTGATAGATCTTTAGGGGTGGGCACAGAAATGATCAGGTAGCGGTTGGTTCTCGAATTTTATTTTGATTTTTTGATTTGATGACCTTGTACATAAATAATTTGATGCAGTTTTACTTTGATTTACTGCTGTTGTTTCTAGTTATTTTGGTTTGTTTTGAATAAAAGAGGAAAAATTTTGGTTGCATGGAAAGCATCAGGGTTCTCGATTAACTGAAATCTTTGGGATAAGACTGTGCGTTTTTATTTTGAAATGACAGAATTTCTTCTAGTAAGTAGTTTTCCTAAATGTCTATGCACTCATTGAAGTCCTACTTTATCCCTGAAAATAACTTAGAATTAAGAGGTCTGGAATACTATTTCGAGGCTCCATCCATTTCACATCTAAGATGTCCTAGGGAGTGATAGCAAAAGACCCACAGAAAGGAAGCAAGGTAAACAATTTATTATATATAAATGATCCCCTGCCATGATTTTAAAAGCCTAAAGGTTGTTAAGAGTCAAAACTCCTAAAAGAAGCAATACATATCAAAACGAAGTATTAGAGACATGAAAATAAATCTACCAAAAGTTTTTCTCCGTCCGTGAGCTGAAAAGTAAATACATCTCTCACATGAAAGGACACTATGGATAGAAGAGCTTGAATAAAATTCAGAAAGAAAGGCAGATGGAGGACTCAAAAGAACAAAAGTTCAAAAGGGCACAAAGTGCAGTTGGCATGGGAATGAGGAACAAATGAATAGTTTTGTTTACCATATGTTACGATCCTGTGGTGTCCAAGCTAGAAACTACCCAAAGACAGAGGTAAAATAAAACTCACCTACTAAGCCTCAAAAGAGTTATCCGGACTTTCGAATGTTTTGGGTGTTCCCATTTCCAAAGAATGGACTGTCATTAATGATTTAAATGCATGTGTTTTCCATCTTAGGAATACAAGCATCTAGAAGAATTCAACTTATGAGATAAATGATTAAACAATCTTTTACTGGGAAGAAGTTGATTCATAAATCTGGGGTTCACCAGGTAGTCGCCAATTGTTGCAGCTACAACATTTTCCCAAAATTCAAAATTTTTTGGGATCCTCCTTTTATTTCTTTTTGCTCAGCTCCTTGTTTTTGTTTGATGTTTGTGCAAAGATTTACTTTTATGCCAGTGATGTTTTGCTGTTTGAATTGGTTTTACCCTGCCATCGGAAGTGTTTTAGACTATTGAGTCGGGAGTCTTGTTATCTGCACGGCCACCGTTGCAGAAAAGAACAAGACATCAAGTCCGATTCAAGTATTATTGGTCTTCATTGCATTTTTCTTTATCGGCAGCTGTATTAAGATCCCGTCGGAACGTTTGTCCCTGCGTTTTTCGCCATTGTGGAGGAAGTATTGCAAATTTCCCCGATGGTTGTATGATCCTCTTTTGATCCCTGCCATTTTGATTCACATATTTTTAGGCTTTCAGATTTCGTCATTGCGGCTCTGGAAGGCACTATGTTTCCGATGTACTTTGATTTTTTTTTCCGCGTGACCAATTTTTCGTTTTCGTCGAAGTCATGTTTATTTTTTACCTCCGATTTTTGTTGGTCTGCGGAACTCGGTGCCTTGATGGTTTCTGCCGTTGCGGTTTTTCAACCAACTATTGGTCCAAGGGCTTAGTTGAGCGAGCTCCGATGTAAGGTTTTATTTGTTTCTCCTGCCGACGCCATTGCGGGTCTCCTAGATGTTTCATCATCCGCCGTTGCGGAGGCGATACTGACATGATCATTGATCCCGTAGCCGTTCCGCCTCCCAATTGTTTTATTTTTCCCGCCGATTATGGTTGACCGCGGCGTATATATTAGGGTCGGGGTGTTATTATTTTTTATTTTTATTTTCCCATGTTGTCGCTATCGCTCAAGCAGACCAACGCACTTGCTGTCGGTACCTCGCTCCTAGGTGGCTCCGCCATGGAGGTGTGCAGTTTCTTCTCAACCAGTCGCGCAACACATTGCCAAGGAGGCCCTTATGCCCGTTCTACCTTTTCGTTCGAATGGTCAAACTGTTTCTGTCGCCCTCAGTTAGCTCCTGTCTCGGTGGTTAGTGGTTACCTAGGTTTCCATTTAGGCATGTATATATATCTAGGTAAATGGTATGGCTGCCCGGTGGGGGGTTTTGTTGTTTGCTTGATGATCACATTCCCGACCGTTATGAGTTTGCAGCCCACACTCAACTGCTGGGGAAACCGGTGCATATGTCCGTTACGTTGTCTGCACCAGTATCCTCTAGTCTGCATGTGGTCGTCCGGGGAGAGCATTTTATTGTTTACTTAAGAGATGCCGAGGTTTTGGTTCCACAGTATGGTTTCCCTCATTTTTATGAACTAGGATCGCAACGTTGAAGTTGCACCCCGCTCAGGATGAGACTGTTAAAACTTGAATATGAATCCCAGACCAATTTAGGGATTCGGAATGCACTATCTATGTGGATTTTGATGCGAGTGTTTTTGCAAGAAGCAGCTTCCTCTTATGATTTATTTGAGCTTACAGTGAGTTACGTGCACTACCACAATGCAGTATCCTTCCCGTGGAATTAGCCATCTTATTTTTTGTGAAACGTTTTAGTTCGTAGCACCGAGAGGGAATTTTTTCTTCATTAAGAAAGGCTATGATATTCTAAGTTGATTCTGCAAATGATGATCGTGAGCTGGTTTTAGCCTTTTGACAGATTGATTTTATGCGGGACATTTGGTTTTTGAATATTGTTTGTTTATTTTCATAACAACAATCATGTTTAACCTAGACGAGGTAAAATGCTCATACAGTCTGTCTCTATTTTTGAATGTTATCTAGGAATGGCTCAATAGAACCTAAAGCAATTTCTGTGCATGACAGGGAAACTCTTCAGAATCCGAGATGTCTAAACGGTAGAAGAAGAAGGCTCCCATAGTAGAGGAGGAACCCGAGATTGAAATTGTCACCAGAGTTGAATACAATTATGAAGATACCAAATGCATAGTGGGTGTGGAACCCGAATATAAATGGGGGGAAGTCTACAGATTAATAACACACCGGGAGGTGCCTGACACAAATTTTGAGGAGGAAACCATATATGCAAATATAGAGAGATCTGAATTGATGAGAGTTTCTACTAGACCCGAGATTTTCCCATGCTCAGAGGTGATTGGATGGATTCTGCCCAGGGCAGATGTAACCACCATGGTTTTAACAAATGTTGACAAATAGGGTTATGCTGCTTATAGCCCTGGGTATGTATCATTGGCCTACCACTTACCAGAAGCACAAGTGTATTTGACTGAAGATTGGCTAAAGGCAATTAAGCTGGACCTAGTCGAGACACTGAAGAGAATGCTGGTGCCTGGCAATAACTTTAGGACTAGGCCGACCGGGGAATATGATACTGCCACTTTAAGGACCCCGTATAGGTTCATTGCCTTGATGCTGAATAGGATTTTCAGGAGGGCCCACGGTAAAAGCTTCAAGTTGGAGTGGGTGCCTATCATCTTCTATGTTGCAACACAGGGGATAATGTTCAACTAGGAAAACATTGTGTCCAACAACCTCTCAGCCTGCATTGCTTCAGCATTAGGAGGGGTGTCCTAGAATAAATCAGAGTTCTACATGAGCTCTATACCGATTGATTGCATACTATGCAACCAACCCTTCCCAAACCTGAGGTTTATCTAGGATCGAGAGAGAACACCCGTCTACGCAGCTTACAACCCACTATGGGCACACAAGTACCACAGTCACCGTAGAGAAGTGTGTGAGCACTTCATCATGCCATTATATACATTGATCTTCTTAAAGGAGTGCAACTACATGTCGGAGGAAGCGTTGCAGGTTATTAAAGAATATGTAGATTATTACTTGACAGAAGATGGATTGTATTTCAGAATGTATGGATGCTCTAGAGCACCTTCACTACTACCAAAATATGCCACTGACTATGTAGTGCACAAGGAGGCAGTTAGATAGGTCTTCTTAGATGGCATAGGGAGCTTTTTATTTGAACATAAGAAAGCAGCTTATCCTCCCTTACCATTCAGGTTGGGAAGCTATAAGTTCACAAGAGTGAAGAAAGCCGATGAGTTTGTGGAGGAATTGGGGAAATTCAATTTTGGGGAAATAAATTTCCACAGGAACGATTCCTAGAATAAAGTGGTAGAGCACTGCAAGGAGGCAAATGTACATTTTGAATACACAAGCCATTGGGATAAAGATGAATCCATTTTTCACAGTGTAGAAAATATAATGGCCTTAAGAAGAAGATTTAAAAATAAAATCACCACCAAAGGCAGGAAAGGACAGGATGAGCAAGAAAAGGAAGGGGAGGAAGGAGCTGGAAAAAGGGATGAAGATGCTAGGAAACTAGCATAGGAAGCCGAAAGCTAGCTCAAAGGTGAGGAGGAAGAAAAGAGGAGAGTTGAATAGGAAGCAACTAGAAAGGCAGAAGAGGCTGCCCAGAGTGAAGAGGAGGAAAAGAAAAGAAAGATGGATGAGGAGCTGAGGAAGCAGGAAGCAGAAAGACTAAAACTGATAGGGGCAGTGACAGGTCAATCAGCTTCCGATCCTATAGACAGTTAGGATCAGGACTTGGGTAATCCTGATATTCAAGATCCTAAGGCAGCTGCTGGCAGCACAATAGGACAGGCTATGGTCCCTACCCTAAGGCTAATTCCTTTCGAGTAGAAGAAAGGGGGGGAGGTACCAGATTTCAACACTATTTTTTATGATAGGGAAAGGAAAAGAATAGTGAAGAGGACTGAGAGAAAGGTCGAGACTGGGGGGCAATTGGGTAAAATGATAAATGATACAACTCTAGTATATGGGACAGACAAGGACCCCAGATTCACCATCAGAGCTGGGGCTGCATTGATCCATGCTTCTGAGGACAATGTAGATCGGATATTGACTGGTCTTGAACAGTCAAAGAAGTCTGCTGCCCAGCTAAAGGACACCCTAAGAAGAGAGAGAGAGGAAAGTGGCAGATTGAAAAGAAAGTTTGAGGACATACAACATGAAATAAAGTCTTCAAAAGCTAAGCTCCAGTTCCTCCAAGTAGAGAAGAGATGTCTAGAGGCTGTCCAAGGAAGTATGGAGAAATTGCAGTAGGAATGTCAAGGGTTGAGGACAGAAAATGAGCAGCTGCTAGGAAAGATAGGGAAGTTGGAGTTACAGAAAGCTACCTTGGAGGAATCTGAGAGGCAATCTTAGGGGCAGACTGTGGATCTTAAAGAACAGGTTGCCTCATTAACAACAACTCTAGAAGAGGCCAGGGAACTGCAAGTCAATCTTCAGCCTTTCAAGGAGCATGTTCTAGCACAAAGGAAGAAGATGCACCAACTGCAAGTAGCCATAGAGGAAGAAAGGTGCAAGATCTTGCAGGTAGACAATCGGCTGGAAGAGATTTTGGAAACCTCTTCATATTTTGTAGATAGATCGCATGACATCTTAGAAGTACTGACAGGAAGAATGGCAAGATTAGAAGCAAATGAGAAAACCCCTGTAGATCTGCCAGCAAAAGATCAACAAAGCCTAAGGAAATACTATGATCTACTGGAGTTTTCCGTAAACACAACCGAAGACTTCAAAAAGTCAAGAAGACAAAGGGGGCTTGTGCAGAATTCTTCAGGAGGATTTTGATTACTTATAATTGTTGCTAGGTTGAGGCTGAACAGAGAATGGATACCTTTCCAGATAACATCCTGTTTTTGGAGATGTTGCAAAGAATATATCAGGAAGATGAACAAAGCTTCCAGCAAATCCAAGCCTTAGATGAGCAGACCCTGAGGAATGAAGTAGCTCATTCCGCGGTTAGTGTGCAGTTGCTTGAGGACCAACTTCGCCTGAGTGCAGCCAGAATAGAAGTAATATGAAATCAGGCCTCTAAATTTGAAATTAATATTCATTTCTTAGAACCTTCCAAGTTCGAAAGCATTGCCTCAGAGGCTTCAGCATGGAAGAAGTTCTCTAATAGTCAAGCGAGACCCTCCTCATAAGCACTTTATTTGTTTTATTGTAATATATTGTGAATTCTATAAGCACTTAGTAGCAAGGGAGGTGAAGTGTTGGGGAAGCCCAAGAGTCATTTGTGGGCAGCCCAACATTTTTACTCTTTTTGTATAAATATAGAAGATTTAGATAGGAGGAGGGACTTTTTCCCAGTGAGATTTGTGAAGACATATTGTAAGAAGAACTATTTCCTTTTTCAATAGATAATTATAGTTTTCCTGTTGGAGAAATCTTGGTGGAATGTTCAAATGTTGTGGTATGGATTTGTTGAAGAGGAACTATTTCATTTTCAGCTTTGTGTCCATTAACTGTGAGATCGTTCTAACTCTTTGAACCTATGTTCTTGTGCGAATGTTCTCTGGTTTATTTTATGAAAATTTCCACTATGAGTAATAAATGTTGTTCATAAACAATTGGCTATCTGGTCGTTCAAATATCTTTAAATGTTCATGTGTTTTGAAAGAAGTATCAGCTATCTGTGATTTTTTATAATGCATGCACAAAATACATTACTCATTAATAAAATGATAATCTTGCTCCCTAGGGATAGGTTAGGTAGTTAGTTTTAATTTCTTGCTGTGTGTGATTTAGATGGAAGAGAGTCTAAGACAAGAGGTAAGAACCTGCGCATCACATTGTGACCACTCCTTGCATTCTTAATCAATCTACAGTTTAGATAGGCACTTGCATGTCATACTTAAAACTAAAAAACACAAAAATATACACGGTGGACCGGGCCGCAACCGGTAAAACCTTTTATTTTTGTTACTTGACCTACGATAGCCGGACCGCAAACCGGATGGATTCCATACACAAAACAGTCATGGGCTAGTTGGGAACGTTGACTGGGGAGAATCCATTGCTGTTGTTGCCTGCGAATTTCTAGGCCTCAACACATTGCAGATGGACATGCCCTATGCAACAATTCCTTTGTTTGGAGAACATAGAATATTATACAGGGAAAATAGATTAGAAAATATGGTGAGTAATCAAGATAAGCCCTATAATTATCCCATATATACTGCTGATACTAATTTGGTATATTCTATATATTTTCAATGATTCTCATATTGAACAAGATTTTCCAGTAGTAGATGAAATAACAAAAGATAAATAATTTGCTAGGAGGAAAGAAGCATTGGATCAAAAACATAATGATGAGGGGTTATGGACAATGTACTTTGATGGACCAATAAGTAAGGAGGGAGCTGGTGCATGTATTTGGATTATTATTCAAATGGGGATTCTAAAGTGTATTGTTTTAAATTGAAATTTGAATGTACAAATAATGTAGCAGAGTATGAGGATTTGTTACTAGGATTAAATGCCTCAAAGGAATTGAAAGCAAAAAGAATAGATGTCTTTGGAGATTGAGAATTACTGGTAAATTAAGTGAATGGTATCTATCAAACTAAACATCCCAGGATGAGAGCTTATAGAAATGAAGTTTGGAATGTGATGGGAATTTTTTTAATTGAACATAGAGTCATGGTAAATCCCATAATACAAAATTAGATAGTTGATTCTCTGGCTACTCAGTGTTGGGAATTTTAAGGTTCCTATATATTCTAACAAAAAGTATGAGATTGAAGTGGTAAACAAACCTTCTATCCCTGAAAATTCTAAATACTGACAAGTATTTGAGGATGAATTAAAAATAAAAATATTTTTAGAAATGTCATATGAATTTGTAAATACAAATATTGATGCAGAAATCATAATTCAGAAAATATCCAAGATGATGAATAGTTTGCAGATGAGAATGATGAACATAAAAATTAGAAAAATATGATTGGGGGTAAGGATATTATTCAGTTGAAAGGTAATTATATTCCGAAAGGCCTTATACCTCTAGAAAAATTGTTTGTGCATAATGATGCAGCCAAAGATCCAAAAGTAAAACCTAATGAAAATGATATTCATGATCAAAATATTGGAACTTAGGATTCTCCAAAAATAGTGAATCTTTCAAAAAACCTGCCCGCAGAAGAAAAGAAAAGATACATTGATTTGATGAAAAATTACATTGATGTTTTTTCTTGGAGCTATGAAGATCTGAAAGAATATGACACATCCATTCTACAACATACCATTCCTATTAAACTTGGAGAAAAAACTTTTAGACAAAATCTTAGAAGAATAAACCCAATGTTGTTTCCTTTAATTGAGAAAGAGGCAAGGGAGTTATTCAATGCAAAAATGATTATAACACTCATATTTTCAAGGTGGGTGGTTAATCTGGTGCATGTTAGAAAGAAAAACAGAGAAATTAGATTGTGTGTAGACTTTAGAAACCTTAACAAAGATTCATTAAAAGATAACTATCTCTTGCCTAAGATGGATCATATATTTCAAAAAGTTGTTGGTGCAGAGAGGATTTCTACAATGGATGGATTTTCTGGGTATAATCAAATAAATGTTCTTCCCAAAGATCAGGAAAAGAAAAACATTCACCATGCCATGGGGAACCTTTATGTATGCCAAAATTCGATTTGGGTTGATGAATGCATTAGCAGCTTTCCAAAGGGAAATGGACATAGTTTTTGGTGAAGAAAAAGATAAATTTGTTGTAATATATATGGATGATATTACAATCTACCCTAAATATGATAGGGATCACATAAAGCACTTAGAAAATGTTTTTTCTCTGAAATGCAGAAGGTATGGTATTTTCCTTAATTCTAGAAAATCTAACTTTGCCATGAAAGAAGGGAAGTTGTTGGGTCATATTATTTCAAAATATGGGATCAAGATTGATCCAGACAGAGTAAAATTTATTTTGAAGGTAGAAGTACCAAGAAATAAAAGGGAGATTCAATCATTCATCGGTCAAGTAAAATTTTTAAGGAGGTTTATCCCAAGTTTTGTAGATATTTTAGGAAATGTAACAAATATGCCGAGAAAAGACTGTGAAATCAAATGGACTATTGAAGCTAAGAAGTATTTTAATGACATCAAGAAAGCAATAATAGAAGCCCCTATTCCACTCAGCCCAATTTTTTCTAAAGACTTTAATGTTTTCTCTTTTTCTTCTGAGCACACAATAGCTGGAGTATTGCTGCAAAAGAATCAACAGAATGCAGAGCAACCCATTGATTTCTTTAGCAAGATATTGAGAGATGGAGAATTGAAATATGACATTATGGAAAAGTAGGCCTATGCATTGGTCAAGTCTTTGAAATATTTTAGGGTGTATATTTTACATTCTCATATCATTTCTTATATTTTGCACATCTAAGTGGTGAAAAACATTCTTACCCAACCTAATCCATAGAGAAAAAGAGCGAAATGCATAGTAGTCTTGCAGGAGTATGATTTGGAAATTAAGCCTACAAAGTTGGTGAAAGGACTTGGATTAGCTAAGTTGATGACTGATTCAAACTGTGAATATTTGCAATTGAATTTCTTGTCTGATGCTTCAGATATGTTGGATTCAGGATTACAGGTGATCACATACTTCACTTTATCTCCTTGGTATAATGACATTGTTTATGTTTTGTAGAGTTTACAAGCACCTCCATGATTAAGTAAAACCATAGGCAGGCCAGTAAAGCTAAAGGCAGGAAAATTTTACATTATGAACCAATATTTACATTGGAAGGAACCAGGGGGCATATTACTGAATTATTTATTGGGGAATGAAGCCCAAGAGACTATTAAGAAATTTCGCCAAGGAGTGTGAGGGAATCACTCTTGGAAAGTGACTAAGAATAAAATTTTGAGGGACGGTTTCTATTGGCCTACAATTTTTTTTGATGTTTATAAAGAGGTAATGTCACGTCCCCACCCCTCTACTAGAGAGAGGACATGGCTGTGTTGCTATAATATTCGGGAAAACTAGCCCCATGGACATAAAATGAAATGCATTGAACTAACAACATGGACATATCCATAAATCATTAACATACAACAAAAGAAAAATACATTCCATTCAAGCATTTAACATGTTCATATTAATACATAAGCACATACAGTTGCAGAGATAAAATAGACAAGAATACTTATCTTGAAAGAAGCTTGTCTCGCAACCATCTATGTCGCTGCAACATTCCACCCAACCATAGGCCAGTGTGCTCATCAATCTCTCAGCAACACTACCACCCCCGAGCTGGGCATGATTCCCACAAGGAATAAGGGAACACTAGCAGGCTCACACATAGCCAAAGGTATATCAAAATTCACCCAAGACAAACATAATTGGGTTTATTAGGCTGCTGGGGAGGTGTAAGGATGAATTGCTAAGCTATTGAGATCAACCACAGAGATATGGACACCTGCACCATATCTGGCTTGACTTCTAAACATCTACACGCCAAACACAAGGAAGCACCCCCTTATTTGCTACACAGTCCCTTAGGCTATTCCTTCCATTCCAGTGCTATTCAGAGTGTGCAAAGAGGAAAACCATCCGCTCTAGACTTGTTTGTGAGGTTCCTTCCTACACTAGGTTTATCAATCTAGTTCAGACCCAATTCCACACCAAGCCAGTTCAGACCAAAACAAAATATGCACCCACAACAAGATACAAGTTCTGGGATTGATGAAAAAATGGTTTTGGAAACAAAACAAATTGGTAAAATGGGGAAATTGACCCCCAAGTGAGAAATTCGAACTCAACAACTATTTATGGAAGTTTATGAGCCAAAACGATTGCTATGAACCCCCAAAACGTGAATCCTTGATGGCCATTCGCTCAACAACACAATTTTTTTCTCCTGGGCATGGAAAATGAGGAAATCGATAGGAAAATGTGAGGAAGACAACCCAACCACAGGGAATTACAAAAATGACCTCCCATTCATGGGGAAAATGAATTAGACAACCAAAAACATGAACGAATACACACATGAAGCTCTAGATGCATGAGAGAGCTCACGTGAATGAGAGAATGGGTGAGGAAAAATGAAAACGTGAATGCATGCTGGAATGGGCAGAC
>LPNX010442721.1:24905-43028 GCA_001517045.1 Pseudotsuga menziesii
CCATCGACAACGATTTTTAATTGTCAAAACATAGAACACTAAATCGATGGTCGGGATTTTTCCTTTAGATCCACACCACAATTAAATACAATATTTACATGATATACATTTTTAATGCAAACAGGGACAAAACCGGGGTGGTACATTCCCCTCCCCCTTCAACAACACTGTCCTCATTTCTTTACAAAATTGAACAAAATTTCGACACTGGTACCGCCTTCAGTGCTCTAAGGAATTGAACAAAAATGAATGTGCCAATCACATAAGACAGCCTTCAGGACAACCAAACCACAAGGTAACCAGACCTCAAGTCAATCTTGGAAAATACCTTTGCTTCTCTCATTTGATCAAAGAGGTCATCAATCCTAGGAAAGGGATATTTTTTCTTCACAGTGAATTTGTTCAGCTGTCTATAATCAATACACAACCTAGGTGTACCATCTTTCTTCTTCACAAATAGAACTGGTTCTCCCCAAGGAGACACAATCGACCTGATATACTTCTTCTCCAACGACTCTTGTAGTTGTATCTTTAGCTCTAGCATTTCTAGTGTACTCATCATGTAGGGTGTCTTAGACACTGGTGCCGCTCCTAGAACAAGTTCAATTGTGAAATCAATGTCTCTATTTGGAGGAAGCCCTGGAATCTCATCAAGAAACACATCCCTGAATTCTTGCAACACATGAAATTCCTCCAACCTAGGAGTTTCATTCTCTTTCGCCTCCAAAACATGGAATGCATACAACTGACAACCTTTCCTATAGAACGTCTTCAGCTGCATTTATGAAATATGCCTCATAGAAATCACATTTGGAATGCCTCTTACAACTCTTGGGTTCCCTTCTTCATCCATGCATTCAAAAGTATTAATATAATAGTCAAGCTTAACTCTGTGAGATTCTAACGAATCCATTCCAATCAGAATGTCATAAGAACCAAGTGGAAAAACATTCATATCTACATAAGTGACCAATCCATTCATGGCCATTAGACATTTCTCTACCACTTCACCAACCTTTCTCTTAGTTCCAGTGGCTAGCTGAACTAACCATGATTTACTATTCTTTAACTTATTAAAAGAGAAAATCTCAACTAATATAGGAGTAATGTAACTGTGAGTAGATCCAGGGTCAATCAAAATAGAAACGGATTTCTCAGCAATCTTACCTATAACTTCAACCACAGTCGACTGGTGATCTTTCTGGCAGTCCTTCAGTGCTACATAAATACTAAGGACATCCCTTGCTACCTGACCTACTATTTTCGGTTCTTGAAGGTTGTAAGTTGTACTTGCACTCCCATCCTCAAGTGGAAAATTCCTGCACATGTGAGGTCCTCCACACTTTCAACATTGGATAGGTTCTTTGTTCTATTGTGGATCTCTCGACTTTTCTCCTACCACTTTAGCTGGCTTACTTGCAGCTTGTGATGGCTGCTTCTGCTGATTTCTGAAATTGGGAGGTTTGAAAACTTTCTTCCTCTAATCAGACTTCTCGTTCCTTTTGTCCTTACATGTCTTATGATAATCAGGTCTTCCCTTGCTTTGCTCATAGTAATACTTATATTTTCTTATGGCTTCTTCCAAATTTCTAGGTTCATAGAACTCGATCATGTCCTTGTATGCTTGAGGCAATCCACTCAAGAAACGTTGGATTTTCACTTTATCATATTTTATGTGCTTGACATACCTCAATAGCTCCAAGAACTTGTTTGCATACTCTTCCATAGTTTGTTGTCCCAATCTCAGCTCATGGAACTCTTTAATCTTATCATCATAGTACCTGTCAAAGAGGTACTTCTGCTTGAAATACTACTGGAACTGCTTCCACACAATATTCCTTTAATTGATCTTCTTCACTTGCCTGAAGTGCTCCCACCATATATATGCTATTCCAGTAAAATTGAAAATGGATACCCTAGCCTTCATATTTTCAGAGTAGTCTTGGACTTGGAAATAATTTCTCATCCCAAGAAGCCAAGCTTCAACTTCTTAACCATTCTTTACCTCGCCATCAAACGTAGGAGGCTTGTCCTTTTTGAATTCATCTCATGTGATTTTCTGGTAACGCCTCTTCCTCTTACTTCTGTGAGATGAAGAGATTGAATCCTTCAGAGTCAGATGACTTAGTAGGAGGTCTCTTTCTTCTTCTAGCGCTACTCTTACTAAATTTTGGTTGTACGACATGATGCCCAGAGCTCATCTGCCTTTGGATTTTTGTCAAACTCTATAGCATGGCTGCATTCAGCTGATTCTTCTCCTCCCGAGCCTTAACCAATCCTTCATTATCTGCCTTGTAAATTTGCATCTCTACCTTGAGGCTTCTCATGGTGACTACAAAATATGGGGGAGTATCTTGAAATATTCTCCCATTTGACTATGTCTCAGCATTCCCCACACGAATGTTTTCTCCCATAACATCTTCCTCATGTTCATAGGGACCCTATGCATCGTTCATGTTGTAGGTTCTCATGGTTGAACCAACTTTACCGAACTACACTATGTGGAATGCTGCCCTTTGAAGGTGACTATAATTCTGCAAAATGTGTTAATAAACAAAATTATTAGCTGCATAACATTCACATGAATTTATAGATTACTTACCTGCATTTGGAAAATTCATATATTGGAAACTTTAACATAGCAAAAAAATTTCTTTTCACAAAGAACGACTATCTTAGGGGGGACGATGGGGGTCAAGGGGGCTTGCCCCCTTGTGGCACACAAACCCCTTGTCATTTTTCACTTTCTGGCACCCGTAATCTCACTGAAAACCTGCAGAATTTCTCTGTCTCGGAGCAATTTAGTTCCACCAGATCGACAAATTCACCCATTCCTTCGATGTGTCAGCAAAATTTGCCAAATTTTTCCAATACTTATTGAAAAAATTCACCCGATTCATTCCAATCGAACCTTCTGTTGCGTCAGAAACATTTCCAAATTTCATCTGATCAATCCTTCCGCCATGTCGAAATTTTTTCAAAATGACTTCCGATCGATCCTTCTGCTGCATCGAAAAAATTTCAAACTTGCTTCCAATCGGTCCTTCTGCTATTTCAAAAAAATGTTTCCTTTCCACCCAACACATTTTTGGTGAAAATATCTAACGTTTTTCGATGGGCTTTGCCGAAGAATTGGCAGAATTTTCCAAATTCTGTCGATTCCAACACTTAAATTGTTTTTTCAAAAAATTTCCTTTCTCCTCTTCGTCGGTGAAAAACTTCAACTCCTACTCGACACATGTTGGCTCAATCCTCCCTTTTCCGCCCACACGCATCGGCTCAATTCTCTCTTTTCCATCGACACATAGCGGCTTTGCTTCGGCTAGTTGAGCCGACAAACAAACAAAATACTTAGGAAATTTTTGAAATTTTAAATTTTTCTCATCTTTTCCCTGCCGTCGGTGAAATTTAGGTGACTCCTTCTGGTGTGTCGACAAAACTAGACAACATAGTCGACGTATTGGAAAAATCCTCCATTTTACTGTTGATTTCCCACACCTGGAAGTTTTCGGTCTTCTTCTGCCGTCGACGAAATTCAACCCTTTCGCCCGACAAGCTTCAGCTGTGATCCTTATCAGCTCCCTCTAGCCAACTTAGCCGACGTTTTGGTTCAGATTCTCCTTTCATACCAACACTGTCGCTGCGGCTTCTTTGGCTCAACTCAACCAACCTAGCTGACACTGTCGGCTCCTCTTCAGCCGACATAGGAGAATACTCCAACACTCATAATTTTTTTTTAGAAATTTTCTGTTTGCCTCTCTTTTCTACTGAACACAGAGGTTGATTCTTCCTCTGTCAGCTACTCTTCATGACCCCTTGAGGCCCAATGCTGCAAATTCACTCTGATACCACGTTGTCATGTCCCCACCCCTCTACCAAAGAGAGGATGTGACTATGCTACTATCATATCCACGTAAACTAGCCCCATGAACATAAAATGAAATGCATTGAACTAACAACATGCACAAATGCATAAATAATTAACATACAACGGACGAAAAATACATTCCATTTAAGCATTTCACATGTTCATATTGATCCATAAGCACATATAGTTGTAGAGATATAATAGACAAGAATACTTATCTTGAAAGAAGCTTGTCCCTCAACCAGGCATGTCACTGTAACATTCCAGCCAACCATAGGCCAGTGTGCTCATCAATCTCTCAGCAACACTTCCACCCCTAAGTTGGGAATGATTTCGACAAGGAATAAGGGAACACTAGTAGGCTCACACATAACCAAAGGTATATCAAAAGTCTGCCAAGCCAAACACAGTTGGGTTTATCAAGCTGCTAGGGAGGTGGAAGGCTGAATTGCTAAGCTAGTGAGCTCAACCACAGAGCTATGGACACTTGCACCAGATTTCACTTGACTTCTAAATATCTACACACCCAACACAAGGAAGAATCCCCTTCTCTGCTACACAGTCCCTCAGGCTATGCCTTCCATTCCAGTTCTATTCAGGGTGTGCAAAGAAGAAAACCAACCCCTCTAGATTTGTCTGTGAGGTTCCTTCCTGCACTAGGTTTTTCAAGCTAGTTCAGATCCAATTCCACTCCAAACCAGTTAGGACCAAACAAAATATGCACCCACAACAATATACAAGTTCTAGGATTGATGAAAAAATGGTTTTGGAAACAAAACGAATTGGTAAAATGGGGAAATCAACCCTCGGGTGAGCAATTCGAACTTAGCAACTATTCTGGGCAGTTTATGAGCCAAAACGACTGCTATGAACCCCAAAATCGTGAATCCTTGATGGCCATTCGCTCATCAACACAAAAACGAATTTCCTGGGCATGGAAAATGAGGAAAATAGCAGGAAAACGTGAGGAAGACAACCCAACCACGGGGAATTACAAAAATGACCTCCAATTCATGGGGAAAATGAAGTAAACAACCAAAAAACGTGAACGAATACACATATGAAGCTCTATATGCCTGAGAGAGATCACATGAATGAGAGAATGGGTGAGGAAAAATGAAAACGTGAATGCATGATGTAACACCCTGGTTTTGACCTTGTTTGCATTAAATGTATATGATATATATATTGTAATTAATCATGGTGTGAAGCTAAAGGAAAAATCCTCACCATCGATTTAACGTTCTATGTTTCAGCGATTAAAATCGTTGCTAATGGTATTTTGTCCTAGCCGACACATTATAATTTTGGCATCATGTAAATATGCAATTTAATTAAAAACCCCAACCAACTATGTCAATGCAACAAATAATGAGATGGGGGCATGATTTCCTAAGGATAAGGGGGGGTGGGAATATTTAACCTTTGAGGCCAATGGGGAAAAGACAAATGTCAATGGGAGAACCCATCAAACAATCAACTACCTTTCTTGTCTCATTCACCCCAATCATTTAATTCTGCCATAAATTGGTTGAAGTAGTTATTGCATAGGGAAGGGAAGAGTATGGGCAGGAAATTCAAATTTGGGGAAGACCCATTTTTGGGGAAAAACGTTTTTGACTTTTGGGGCAAGAAAACACCCAAAATGCATGCCCATTTGGCCATACATCCATTCTCCATTTTTCCTCATGCGGTGAAGCTAGGGAGCTGTATAACCTTCACGATTTTTCTTGTTGTGATTCTCATTCACAATTTTGGAGCACGTAGACATTTTCCTCATCATTAGTCATCCACATTGGGGCTCTCTCAAATTGTTGGAAGTTTTTTCTGTGTGTGAAATTAGTTTTTGGGTTGCTGTGTATATTTTCCCTCATGTGGGCACTCGTTTCTCTATTTTCCTTAGGCTAAGAATTTCGTTTTTGTAAGGGTCTGTGGTTGGGTTTCCTTACCCACGATTTTTGTTGCATTTCTCCACCATTTTCCAAGCTAAAAATTGATTTTGTATCCTGGGGTTGTTTTACCCACTTACCATTTCTGATTTTATCTTCTAGGATGTCTTTGTCCATGCCTAGCACTATAGTTATTGTGTATTGAATTCGTTTTTGGCCACGTTAGGGCCAAAACATCCCAGGGATACTAATTGTTGTTAGGGGGTTGTTTTCACCCACCTTGGCAATTCACTTTGTTGCCAAACTATTTTCCCTCAACCCAGGAATCGTGTATGTTGTTTTGTATGCATTTGTGCTTTGGTCAGTATTGAGTTAGGAGTGGAAGAGGTAAGTTGCTTGATAAACCTAGTGCATGAGGAACCTCACTGAGGGATATTGAGGGCTTATTATTCCTTATTGCACATCCTGAATAGCACTGGAAGGGAATGCATATCCTAAGGGACTGTACAGTAGAGAAGGGGATGATTCATTGTGTTGGGTGTGTACGTGTTGGGAAATCCAAGTCAGATCTTGTGTAGGTGTCCATTTCTCTATGGTTGAGCTCACTAGCTTAGCAAACAAGCCTTTCCATCCCCTTGGCAGTAGGATAAACCTAAACATAGCTTTGGCTTGACTGAGTTTTGACATATCTTTGGCTATGTGTGAGCCTGCTTAGTTTCCTTTTCCTTGGAGAATCATGCCCAACTCGGGGGTGGGAGTGTTGGTGAGAGATTACGGAGCACACTGGCCTATGGTTGGGTGGAACATTGCAGCAACATAGCTGGTTGCGGGAAGAGCTTCTTCATAAGATAAGTATTCTTGTGTTTAAATCTCTGCATTTACATTTGATAATGAATTACAATGAACATGTGAATCAATGGAATGGATTTGCTTCTACTGTTTGTTAAACATTTATGCATTTGTGCATGTTATTAATTCAACGCATTTCATTTAATGTTCATGGGGCTAGTTTCCCGGGTAGGTAGTATTACGGTAGCGTCCTCTTCATCGGTCGAAGGGTTGGGGACCATCGTTCTTGGTGAAAAGAAAATTCTGTGTTTTGACAAAATTGTCAATATAGTATTTTCCAAATGCAGGTAAGTAATTATGAACTCATGAGATTGTTATGCAACTAACAGTTGTGTTTATTAACACATTTTGTAGAATTATAGTTACCTTTGAAGGCAACATTCCGCATAGAGCAGTTTCAAAAATTTGTTCTTGGTTGGGCCTAGATGAGAACCGACGACATGAATGATGCACAGGACCCCTATGAGCTCAAGGAAGATGCTACGGGAGAAAATGTTAGAGTTGGAAATGATGAGACAGAGTCCAATGGGAGGAGAAATCAAGAGACTCCCCTAGATATTGCAGCCACCATGAGGAGCCTAAGGGTGGATTTGCAAAGTTGCAGAGAAGACAATGAAAGGATGCTTAAGGCTCAAGAAGATCAAAATTAGATAAATGCAGCTATAATGCAGAGCTTGGCAAACATCCAGAGATAGATAAACTCTGGGCATCATACAGCTAATCCAGAAAGAAGTATGAGTAGCGCCAGGGGAGATTCTCGTAAAAGGTCCCATGTCTCCAGGAAGGCTTCTAGGGACAGAAGGAATTCTCCAGAATGGCCTACCAGTGGGTCATCTGATTCTAAAAAATCCAATGGGGATTCGAGCTCTCCATCTCACAGGAATAAGAGGAGGAGACATTACAAGAATGATTCATGAGATGAATTAAAAAAGGCAAGGCCTCCTACTTTTAATGGTGAGGTCAAGACTCGTCAAGAAGCTGAGGCTTGGATTCTTGGGATGAGGAAGTATTTCCAAGTTCAAGACTACACTAGAAATATGAAAGCAAGGGTAGCTATATTCAATTTGACTAGAAGAGAATCCATATGGTGGGAACACCACAGATAAGTAAATAAGGTTAATGAAAGAAGAATTGTGTGGAAACAATTCAAGAAATAATTCAAGAAGAAGTACCTCTCTGATAGGTACTATGATGACAAGATTAAGGATTTCCATGATCTGAGATTGGGACAACAAACCATGGAAGAGTATGCAAATAAGTTCCTAGAACTGTTGAGTTATGTCAGGTACATCAAAGATGAAAAAATGAATATCCAGTGTTTCCTGAGTGGATTGCCTCAGTCTTACAAAGACATAATTGAGTTTTACGAACTTAGAACTCTGGAAGAAGCAATAAGGAAATCTAAGTATTGCTATGAGCAAAGTAAAGGAAAACTTGATTACCACAAGACATGGAAGGACAAGAATAATGAGAAGTTTGACCGAAGGAAGAAAGGATTCAAACCTTCTAACTTTAGGAATCAACAGAAGTAACCATCACAAGATGAGAAGCAGCCAACCAGAGCAATGGGAGAGAAACTAAGAGATCCACTATAGAACAGCGAACCTATCCAATGTTGGAAATGTGAAGGACCCCAAATGCGTAGGAATTTTCCACTTGAGAATGAGAATGCAAGGCCAACTTACAACATTCAAGAAGCAGAAACAATGGGCCAAGTAGCAAGGGCCATCCCTAAGATTTATGCAGCACTGGAGGACCACCAAATAGATCACCAGTCAACTATGGTTGAAGTTGCAGGTAAGATTGCTAAGCAATCTATTTCTATTTTGATTGACCTTGGTTCTACTCACAGTTACATTACTCCTAGAGTAGTGGATATTTGTGCTTTTAAGAAAGTAAAGCATAGCAAATCTTGGTTAGTTCAGCTAGCCATTGGAACTAAGAGAAAGGTTAGTGAAGTGGTAGAGAAATGTTTGTTGGTCATGAATGGATTAGTCAGTTGTGTCGATCTGAATGTTCTACCACTTGGTTCCTATGATGTTCTCATTGGAATGGATTGGTTAGAATCTCACAAGGTAAAGCTTGACTGTTATAATAAGGTTTTTGAGTGCTTGGATGAAGAAGGCAAATCAAGGGTTGTAAGAGGCATTCCAAAGGTGATTTCTGTAAGGAATATTTTAGCAATGCAGTTGAAGAAGTTATGTAGGAAATGTTGCAAGTTGTATGTAGCTCATATTTTGGAGGCAATAGAGAATGAAAATCCTAGGTTGGAGGACTTTCATGTGTTGCAGGAATTCAGGGATGTTTTTCCTGACGAGACCAGGTCTTCCTCCAAAGAGGGGCATTGATTTCACAATTGAACTTGTGTTAGGAGCAGCACCAGTTTCCAAGACACCCTACAAAATGAGTACACCTGAGATACTAGAATTGAAGATGCAATAGCAAGAGTTGTTGGAAAAGAAGTATATCCAACTGAGTGTGTCTCCTTGGGAAGCACTAGTTCTGTTTGTAAAGAAGAAAGATGGTACACTTAGGTTGTGTATTGATTACTGACAGCTGAACAAAGCCACTATGAAGAATACATATCCTTTGCCTATAATTGATGAACTCTTTGATCAAATGAGAGGAGCAAAGGTATTTTCCAAGATTGACTTGAGGTCTGGTTACCATCGGGTGAGAATAAATGATGAAGACATTCATAAGACAGCCTTCAGAACAAGGTATGGACATTATGAGTTTGTAGTGGTACCATTTGGTCTCACAAATGCACCAGCTAAATTTATGTGCCTTATGAATAGTGTCTTCAGCAGGTATTTGGATAAGTTTGTTCTTGTTTTCCTTGATGACATTCTTATTTATTCTAAGAATGAGGAAGAGCATGAAGAGCATTTGAGATTGACATTGCAATTGCTCAAGGATCATTAGCTGTATGCAAAGCTGAGCAAGTGTGACTTCTACAGAGATAGAATTCAATATTTGGGTCACATTATCTCAGAAGAGGGTATATCTGTGGACCCTGAAAAGATTGAATCCATTATGAATTGACCTACTCCAAGAAATGTGACAGATGTAAGATCTTTTATGGGACTTGCAGGATACTATAGGAGATTCATTGAAGGATTCTCTAAAGTTACACATGTCATGACTTCTTTGCAAAATAAGGGGATAAAGTTTGAATGGACATCGAGGTGTGAACAAATCTTCCAGCAGTTGAAGAATCTTCTCACCAGTGCACCAGTATTGAAAGTTGCAGACCCAGAGAAAGATTTTGTGGTGTGTACCGATGCATGCGGACAAGGGCTTGGAGGAGTCCTTATGCAAAACAACCACGTGATATGTTACGAGTCAAGAAAGATGAAGGAGCATGAGAAGAACTATGCCACTCATGATATAGAACTTGCAGCCATAGTACATTCTATCAAGATGTGGAGGCATTACTTGATGGGCAGAAGATTTGAACTAAGGACAGACCATTGTGGTCTGAAGTATTTGTTTGATTAGCCTACTCTGAATGCTAGGCAAGCGAGAAGGCTAGAGTTTTTATGTGAGTTTGATTTTGAAATCAAACACATAAAAGGAAAAGAGAATAAGGTAGCTGATGCACTAAGCAGGAAGATGCAGGACATGCATGTGGCATCTCTTAGTATTTTCCAATCAGATTGTTAGTCATACTACTGAAGATGAATTGTATGAGTAGGTAAAAGAAAAATTGCAGCAGCAAAGTATTGAGAAGAGGTATGAGGGATATAAATTGGAAGAATATGGACTTCTTACTTATAAAGGAATAATTTATATTCAAAATGTAGTAGATATGAGGAGAGTTGTTATGGATGAAATCCATCAAGCTCCATATTTTGGTCACCCAGGGTATCAGAAGACAATTTCTACAGCTAGAAAGCAGTACTTTTGGCTAGGAATGAAAAATGACATGGCTGAATATATTTCAAGGTGCATGAAATGTCAACAGGTAAAGGTTGAGCATCAACACCCAATAGGTTTGTTGTAGCCTTTGCCAATTCCAGAATGGAAATGGGAAGTTATTTCCATGGATTTTATTACAGGATTGCCAATGAATTGGAGACAACATGATTCCATCATGGTTGTGGTGGACAAGTTGACAAAGTCGCACATTTCATATCGGTTAAACCAAAATATATGACTACCACATACCATACTACCTACCTGTGGTCATTCGACTAGACCATCGGGATCACCTCTAATAGCAACAGTATCCTTTAGCCTCTCGTGCTTGGAGTAAGGCAACAAGTATCGTGACTTTGATGAGTTCTTGTTTGGTAGTGTTTGTAGCTGGAGGTTTGTGCCAATAAATAAGTTTATATAATGGTATACAATTTGACCTGGTCTATAATCTTCAAATACATAACCTTTTTTCTTTCGTGTGTGGGCAACCTATGTTAAATATTCCCCTTTGTTAACCATCAACCCAACTGTAAAATCATTGCCCTCGGAGTCGCTTAATGAGACAATGATGGTCTGCTTCCCATCCAAGCAACGTGCCAACGAGTAGTCAGTGTGCCATTCATTGTCTCTCGAGGAAACCACTACGTATATGTCAAACTTGGTTGTTTGAGATCTGAAATGTGGTCATAGTCATGTGAAATACTCGACTGACCCTCCTCCAATTAGGATAATTCTGAAGTTATTTGTCGACCGATGGGGAGTGATACACGATCCCAGCTGTCAACCCAATCTGTGGATTCATAGTTGTCCCATTCACCACTACTACATGTATAACAAAAACAAGAGAGTTTTCTTGTCCACATTTCAACTATAGCATTGTGTAACATCCTAACTGAATGGAATGCATGAGTTCCTTGGACGGTCTTGCACTCATATAGGTGTGATTGATCTACATCGACCACCTCCCAAAAATATCTATGTACATGTGCTTTTTGAGATGATTGGTCTTATTTCCTTCTAGTTCCCTCCCCCATCACTGAAGAACACCATGCAACAATGGTCTTTGCATCTCAGATGAGCGAAATAGTTGTGAATTTCATCTCTTGCCTACATAATGTAGTCTTGATGCATGCATCTGCTCCATCATGTTCCCCTTTTCCGTGTCCGGTCTCAAAATAGTACCAAATATGTGGCACCTTGTGCCTCTTGTGGAGAATACACAACCATTGGAAGACACGAGAATTTTTCAATTGCCCCGCATAGCCATCAGACCAAATCCAATGTTGTTCCATATGTATATTGTTATCCTCCAAGTGTTTGTAGAACAATTGAAAGTTGTGTTGTACAAAAGCCAAGTCATGAAACCTGTCATCACTTATGTAAAAGTGATACCCCTTCAATATAACCCTGTTCTCTTCAGTACTATCTGCCGCATGTCTATAGGTGATATGGACCATTATGTTGACCTGATCTGAGTGATAATATTGACTCTGAGTCTCGTTTTGTGGTTGAAGAGTGTAGTTTCCGCAAAATCAACCACTGATAATATAGTTCCAATAGGAAATGTATCCTTGCACGCTCTAAACTGCTCATCTTGCCAATGAGCCACATGTACATGCTTTACATATTGTTGTGTCTTTTCAAAGAATTCCTCCATGAAGTTGCATACCATTACCTGGTAGATCAACATTAAAGATGTATAGATCAATAGGTTGTTACATATATGAAGTAGCAATAGATATTAATAGGAAAGAATACTATTCAGGAACTCGTTGCTAACTTGAGCGGTGACCAATTGTATTTTTTTATTTTCATTCCCTCCACTGATATCTTACGTGACATATTTGAATGACTGCAAGTTCACTTCATGTCTCCCAAGTTCATGCTCATCGGTGGCATGTATGCATTTGTCAAAAAATGCCATTCCACCGCACCTTGGGCATGTCCCATCTACGCAAGGCCTTTGATAAAATGTACAACCTTCTATCCTTCTACACAATATGCTATGGATAAAATCTCTAGATGATGTCGGTGGCAGTGTAGTTGAGCATTCCTGCACAAGAGTGTTATGCAAAACACGCAATATATGTATATATGTGTCATAATAATAATCGTACTCAATGTGATATCGAAAACAACATGTGTTACGAGTTGTGTTTATTTTAACATACCATGGTTTGCATCTCTCGAAGGATCTTTGGCCCAAATTAAGTTCATTATGTTCATGCCTAAACCTCTAATATAATTATGTTTGTGTCATGTCAAGAAAATGTTTAATGTGGGGCTCACGATCCCTTGAACCCATTCTCAATTTTAGTACATATTTTTGGTTGGATGAAGGTCTACTATTGTCACACCAAAACTCTTGCACCAGTCCCTTTATTGCATCAATGAGATTCATATCGGAGGGTGGAAACCTGCCAACGAAGGACCAGACATTTGTTTCACCAGAGTCAAGTTGTTCTCTTCTAGAACAATACCTATGGAGTGCTTTGATATCCAATCCTACAAGTTTGGATGTAGGCTTAAAAAGGCGAAGGACCCTAGTGCTTTTGTTCACGATTGATTGTGACAACACACGGCGAGCTGCATTGAGATCCTTTGAACGAGATTTCTTTCCAATATTACTAAATACATCTACCAAACTTCTGACAACATACGAACTTGGTTCATAACTTTTTATCATCTTTATCCTTAAGTTTTTCCTAACAACAGTCATAGACCTAGATTTTAACAACAATATAAACAATCTACATTTATCTCCATCACATTTAGAATCAAAATAGTTGACAAGTATTTGTTGAGCTTGATATGCAATACTGCGTTTAGACAACTTACCTTCAAGCAAACCAATGAGACTTTCATTGATTTGTATACGTTTTGGAGTTCTTCGGTGTGAAGTTGCTAATGGAGGTAGGGAGGTTGGAATTGCATCCTATACCATATCACCCAATCAGTCTGGCATTTGAACATGAGCTTCATGTCCTTTCGTGTCTTCCTGACGATCAGATGGTGGCAATTGGAAATCCTTTTGAGCAGTCTAAACAACATTGTCTTCTTCGAGCATACCTTCGGCATTCAATGTCTCTCTAACTTCGTCACTTGTATACCCACATTCAATTAAATCTGCAAAGGTTTCAGGTGGCATTGATGTGCACCTACGTTTTACTCCTTGATCAGTGCCATGCAGTGCTTGTTCTTCTACTAATATGGTGATTGAAGACCCCTCGAGTGAATGCTTTTGTCTTCCTTGATGTGGATTGGTAGGAATAACTGTGGCATCCTCAACAATCGGAATTGGTTGAGTGTCCATAGAGCGTCTTCGATTGGTCATGTCATTTCTTTTCTTCTGTCTAATTTCTTCAAGGATTTCATTGGGTATCCGCTTCCTTGCTGATTTTCTTTCTCGATTGCGTGAGTTTCCCATGACCACAATGATCAATGATATATATGGTTTCCTTTGCTAGCTCCTCAATGGGAAACTACCTAGGCTTGGTTTATTTCTCGCTCAATTGTGTCTAGATACTCAAGATAGGGGGAATATTGGGAAGAATGTTGCCTTTGCTAGCTCCTCAATTCCAAGAAAAACAATGGTAGAGATGCTCTATGGTGCTCCTCAATGGGAAATTCCCCAAGCTTGGTAAATATATTGAGCAATTGTGTCTACATACTCTTGATCTAGGGGGAAGATTGGGAAGAATACATTGCCTTTGCTAGCTCCTCAATTGCAAGAAAAACAATGGTAGAAATGTTGTATGGTGCTCCTCAATGGGAAATTCTCCAAACTTGGTTTCTTTCTTGCTCAATTGTGTCTACATACTCCACCACAGTGACCAAGTTAATGTTGCCTTTGCTAGCTCCTCAACTGCAAGAAAAACAATGGTAGAGATGCTCTATGTGGCTCCTTGGTCAATTAATGGATTCTTTCTTGCTCAATTCATTCTTTATTTCTTGCTCCTCAATGTATACCATGCTCCAAGCAATACTTAGAAACTTGTGGTGGAGATCCTTGATTCACAAAACAAGATTGTGTGAAAATATGGTGAAGAAGATAATGTTCACGCACTGTCTGTAACCTGAATTTGCGCTCGGACTGTCAAACCTGTGAAAATGTGTTTAGAGTATTTCTCAGAAAACGACTACCACTGTTTATATTGAGGATAAACGCACACGCGTTATTGTTAACTAAAACAGAGGTGCGTTTTAATCTAATAGAATTTTGGAGCATTTAAGAAGGTAGTTGCACGGCTAAGGGATCATTCAAGGTTTAGGGGGAATTAACAAGCACTCCCTTAGTCTTTGCGCATTAACATCCCCCCTTTCTTCAACCTAACTATATTGTTTTACAACTCTAGGGGTGTGTAATGAGGGGATACATAGGGATATGTGTGTGTGTGAGAGATAGTTTAGGGGATGTTAGTGGTAACGGGAGACATAAAAATTTGTGTGTGTGTGTCAGAGAGATAGGTTAAGGGGTGCTAGTGGTAAGGTCTGACACAGGGATCTGTGTGTGTATGCCAGAGAGATAGGGTAGGGGGTGCTAGTGGTAAGGTTTGACATAGGGATTTGTGTGTGTGTGTGTATGATGATGATGATGATGACGATGGCGATGGTGATGATGATGTTGATGATGTTGATTTTGATGATGATGATCATGTTGATGATGATGATGATGATAATGATGATGAAGATGAAGATGAAGATGTTTATGAAGATGATGATGATGAGGATGATGATGATGATGACAATGATGTTGATGATGTTGTTGATGATGATGATGATGGTGATGATGATGATGATGATGAAGTCAAGGATGATGACAATGTTTATGATGATGAAGTCGGGGATGATGAAGATGTTTATGATGATGAGGATGGTGGCGATGGTGATGATGATGATGATGATGTTTATGATGATGATGAGGATGATGACGATGGTGATGATGATGGCGATGATGATGATGGTGATGACGACGATGATGTTGATGGTGATGATGATGATGATGATGATGATGGTGATGTTGATGATAAAGTCGGGGATGGTGACGATGTTTATGATGATGAAGTCGGGGATGATGAAAATGTTTATGATGATGATGATGATGATGAAGATGAAGATGGAGATTTTTATGATGATGATGATGTTGATGATGATGATCATGTTGTTGTTGTTGATGATGATGATGATGATGAAGATGATGATGAAGATGAAGATGTTTATGGTGATGATGAGGAGGAGGATGAGGATGATGACAATGGTGATGATGATGGCGATGATGATGGCGATGATGATGATGATGACGATGATGGCGATGACGATGATGATGATGATGATGATGATGGCGATGATGATGCTGACGATGGTAATGATGACGACGACGACGATGATGATGATGAAGATGAAGATGTTTATGGTGATGATGATGAGGAGGATGAGGATGATGACGGTGGTGATGACGACAACGACGATGATGATGATGATGATGATGTTGACGATGGTGATGATGATGATGAGGATGATGATGGCGATGATGATGTTGATGATGGTAATGATGATGATGATGACGACGATGACGATGACGATGATGTTGATGTTGATGATGATGATGATGATGATGATGATGATGAAGAATATGATGATGATGATGATGATGATGAGGATGAGGATGATGATGATGAAGATGATGATGAAGATGAAGATGAAGATGATGAGGATGAGGATGAGGATGAGGATGATGGTGATGATGATGACGACAACGATGATGATGATGACGATGATGATGTTGATGATGATGATGATGAAGATGAAGATTTTGATGATGATGATCATGTTTATGATGATGATGACGACGACGATGATGATGATGATGTTGATGATGATGAAGATGATGACGAGGATGATGATGAAGATGATGACAAGGACGATGATGATGAAGATGAAGATGTTTATGATGATGAGGAGGAGGAGGATGAGGATGGTGACGATGGTGACGATGATGATGTTGATGATGATGATGATGAAGATGTTCATGTTGATGATGATGATCATGTTGATGATGATGAAGATGATAATGATGATGATGATGCTGATGATGAAGATGATGATGAAGACAAAGATGTTTATGATGATGATGATGAGGATGAGGATGAGGATGGTGATGATGGCGATGATGATGGCGATGATGATGTTGATGATGTTGATGTTGATGATGATGATGATGATGATGCTTATGAAGATGATGATGAGGAGGAGGATGAGGATGGCGACAATGGCGATGATGACGACGACGACGATGATGACGATGATGTTGATGATGATGTTGTTGTTGATGATGATGATGGTGATGATGAAGATGAAGATGTTTATGATGATGACGACGATGGTGATGATGATGTTGATGATGATGATGATGATGATGATGATGATGAAGATGAAGATGTTTATGATGATGATGAGGATGAGGATGAGGATGGTGACGATGGTGATGATGATGGAGATGATGATGGTGATGACGATGATGTTGATGATGTTGTTGATGATGATGATGAAGATGAAGATGTTGACGTTGATGTTGATGATGATGATGATGATCATGTTGATGATGATGAAGATGATGATGATGATGATGATGAAGGTGAAGATGTTTATGATGATGACGATGATGATGATGAGGATGAGGATGGTGATGATGGTGATGATGATGGCGATGATAATGATGATGTTGATGATGTTGATGTTGGTGATGATGATCATGTTGATGTTGATGATGATGATGATGACAATGACGGCGACGACGACGACGACGACGATGATGTTTATGATGATGAGGAGGAGGAGGATGAGGATGGTGACGATGGTGATGATGATGGCGATGATGATGATGATGATGATGATGATGATGACAATGATGTTGATGATGATGATGATGACAATGATGTTGATGATGATGATGATGATGATGATGAAGATGTTTATGATGATGACGATGATGGTGCTGCTGCTGCTGATGATGATGATGAAGATGAAGATGTTTATGATGATGATGATGATGAGGATAAGGATGGTGACGATGGTGATGATGATGGTGATGATGATGATGACGACGACGACGACGATGATGATGTTGATGTTGATGTTGATGATGATGATGATGATGAACTTTGATGATGATGATGAAGATGAAGATGATGCTGATGATGATGAAGATCAAGATGAAGATGATCATGGCGATGTTGATGATGATGATCGATGATCAATATTCATGGTGATGATGATGGTGATGATGAGGATGAGGATGGTGACGATGGTGATGATGATGAAGATGATGAAGATATTTATGATGATGATGCGGATGAGGATGTGGATGTTGACAATGGTGGTGGTGGTGGTGATGATGATGATGATGATGATGACGACAATGGTGATAATAATGATGATGATGATGGTGATGATGATGATGACGACGACGATGATGATGACGACGATGATGATGATGGTGATGATGATGATGATGTTGATGATGTTGATGTAGGGGGGGGGAGAGGTAGGAGGAGGAGGGGAGTTAGAGATAGGGAGAGGAGGATGGGGGATTAGTAA
>LPNX010442721.1:43192-177570 GCA_001517045.1 Pseudotsuga menziesii
TATTTAAAAACGGGCTCCCATTTTTCTTAGCTAAAATGCACTCCCATTTTTATTAGCTAAAATGCGCTCCCATTTTGCTTAGCTAAAACACGCTCTTGTTTTGCTTTACTAAACCGCGCTCCCATTTTGTTTAAATTCAAAAATCTATTCCCTCCAAATGATAAGGCTGAGCCTCCACCCATGATTTCATGGAATTCTTATGCCTATGTGTCTGCTTCATACTTTGCTTCATATTCAACATGCTTATGCCTTGGAGTATGATAAACCATGGCTAATTCAGCATTATATCCAAATTTTCAATATGCTCATGTTTAGCGGTTCATCTGATTATGTTGCACACCTCCATTTTTTATGAGATTTTAGAAACAAATATGGTTTTTTTTTAAGATTCTAAATATATAAATTTTAACAAGAATACATAATTTTTTCTATTTTGTTCTTATTTATCTTCTGTCATCACTCCTTAACTCAAAAAACACACTGTTAGTGTTTCATCCATATCTCTTTCGTTTCTCAACCATTTAAAAAAAAGTTGTATGGTGCACTAAAGAACACCAACCTCTACATGCTATAAAAAAACCCATTTCCAAATAATTGCATTAAGACATTCAAACGTTGCACCCACAATTAACGTTTGATCTTTTAGATAATTAAAAAAAAATTAAAAAAATTATTTTTATAATTGGAAAAATAGTCATGCACTAGTACTATATGTTCTCTATATGTATACCGTTTTTCGTAATTTTATTCCATCATTTAGAGACTGAGACGCTGCACCCACAAAAACATATACCTTATAATTTGTCCCAAAAATAAAAAGTGCCTGTTAAAAAATATTTAACTTTAGATAGTTGACAACATTTTCAATAGAAAAAACTTATATATTTGGAAATGTCATTCAATTTTCTACATTTCTTGTTTTTTACTCATCCCAAGATTCATTGTGCAAGTGTCTCAAAATATCCATGCAAGTTGATGGATGTCTGTTTTTTCAGTTTTGTATTGCATCTAATGTGCCAAAAGAGACCCTCAACTTTGTGCACTCATCCATGACAATAATTATGTAAATATATGTCACTATAATATAATGTAAATGTATTTTCCAACAAACCTCATAAGTTGAAACAATTTTCCCATCTTATAGATTATTCCATTCATTACCCTTAATTGAATCAACAAAACAACTAAACTTTCATCTTCAAGCTATGATCACAAACTGATATATAAATTATAAATTGGAACATGAAATTTGGCGGGGTGAAAATTTGCTAGAGGGAACAAATCCATCATCTAAGTGAAAACCATTTTTTCCAGCAGTAACAAATCCCTGTCTCTGGTAGTCTTATTGGCGGGGTGAAATTTGAAAAGAAATATATAACAGAATAAAACCATTAACAATATTTTTTATAATTCGAAAAAATATTGATCATGTTCAATTTTAACACAGTTAATAAGGCTGAATACGGCAGGACAAAAGGTTTTATAAATATGGCTGGATATGGGGGCAAGTGGCCTTTACCACGTTTAATCTTCAGTTGTTGCTTTTATTATATTTTGACAGCTAAATTATTCAAACAACCACAAAATAACTTGTGGAAAATCTCCGTTGTCGCAAATGGTCTTTGGAAATTACTCGGATCAAGGGAGGAGGAGGCGCACGTTTTCGCCATCCGAATCGACCGCTCTCATGCCAAAAGAGTTAGTGAAACTTTCAAAGGCATCCATTCCCTCGGCTTTGTTGAAGTTCTGGTGAGTTTTGTGCTCGTAGGTTTTGCTGATCCTTTGGGACTGCCTGGTCGGAATTCGTGTACTGGGGTATTATAATTGTTGTATTCGCTTTTTGGCTGTACAATGTGAGTGCACCTGTCTCATGGAGTCCGCCCAAATTCACAGATATCAGGCTTGAATCCTTTGAAAATTCCCTCAGTTTCGGCTGCGGGTGCCTTCCACTGTGCCCAGCAGGTAACCCTAGGGTTTATTTTTGCATGCAGACATAGCTGGTTTGGATTATTTCTAGCCAAAGTATAAATAAGAATTCGGATTCTAGGATTTGGTTTGGTTTGTTTTCACTAGTTCTGATACATCATTACGAGGATCTGTCGGGTTTTCTGCCAAAGATCTAACCCAGTAATTTCCAGCGACAACAGAGATCTAACCCAGTAATTTCCAGTAATTTCCAAGACAACAGAATTTCCAGTAATTTCCAAGACAACAGAGATCTAACCCAGTAACTTCCAAGTTGCAGCGACAACAACAGAGATCTAACCCAGTAATTTCAAAGTTGCAGCCATAACAGAGATTTGCGAAAAGTTATTTTGTGCTTCTTTGAATACTTTGGCTGTCAAATAAGAAAGCAAAGCAACAACAGCCACAAGATTAAACAATGGAAATACGCAAGTAGCATTGAATTCTCCTCTGTTCTTGCTGCCACGTAACCTCTGTTCCTGCTGCCAGGTAATGTTGGAAAGGACGCTGCCACGTAACCTCTGTTCCTGCTGCCAGGTAACGTTGGAAAGGACGCAAATAGCATTGAATTCTCTGTGACAAGAGGCGGCTCCTCATTGGCCGTGGACAGACGACGAAAACCCGAGAAGGACCGTCCCCTTAATAACACCTTCGATGTAATAAAGAAATGGTGATTAAGATGAAAGACTACTTAAAGGCTTTAAAAGAACGGTTAAAAGTGGATCATGAGGACGAGATATTTGGCGATTATGAGGAAAGGAGGATCTTTTTAAATTAGCGGTGGGAGGGATCTTTTTCAATTAGCAGTGGGAAATGGAGCTTTCACGTATAGATCAGAACAAGGAAGGGCGCATTTCTGGATTTGGTGTTGAGAATGTAGTAACAAGTCTTTTCCAGTTCTTACTTTTTGGGTACGTTCTTATTAATTTCATCACAGTTTTAAATACTATTTGAATGGTTGTTCATGGAAAGGGTGGTCCCTTGATCCTCTGATATTTTCTTTTGGTTATTGTGTGAGAGGTTTGTGTTCATATTTTGAAAAAGGAATCAAACCCATTTGTTATAATGTTATGAATTCTATATGTGGAAGGCAAGCCCTGCGATTTCCATTGTTTTTCTTTGTTTTACACATTACATATTGCATTAAACGACTTTGGGAAGAATAGGACGATCTACCTCTTAGATTATAAACATTCAGGTTTTATATAAAGTATTCTCTGTATATGGAAGAATACGGTCTCCTTCCTCGGCGACTTAAAACTCCCATATAACAGTTTCTTATTTATTTGAAGCTTATTAAAGATTCGTTTAATGAGTGGCTTCTTCTTAAAGGACCAACTCCATATCTGTTTTATATTTTGATGTTGTAAGAGAGCGTTACCCGTGTGAGAGTCTACCCTATTATATATCTGCTAATAATCTGCTTAACTCTTTGCCATGATAAGAGCGCGGACTCTCTAAAAAGAACCTCCTCGAGTCTTATTATCACAAAAAGGAGGTAATTTATAGAAAAGACTAACCACCGGGGCTTGTATAAGAGGTGGGTTGGTACGAAATCACCCGGCGAAGCTGGGCCAACTTGTTAATGCTAGAACCTTTGGAGGATATATCGTTTGGCGAGAGGCTAGAGTTTAACTATGGCTAATAATTCACCAGGTAGGCTAGTAGACCATGGCGCTAGAGGGGTTGCTCTACTCAATTGACTATACAATTGGCAAGGAGATTGAAGTGGAAGTGGATGGCTTCTGCCTTTACCAAATTTCCATCGGTGGATGGGGTGGAGGGAGCTAGGGAACGGAGCTTCGCTCGCTTGGCCTCAAAGGGGCCGCTCTTCACTGATGGCGCTACGCGATTCTGAGGGAGCGGAGCTCCTCTCACTTGGCTGCAAAAGGGCCGCTCCTCACTGATGGCCCGATTCTGATTTTACAGGTTTATAAGAAGATTCGTCATTGAAGACAAGAGTAATACGTTTTGTTTCAACAAGTATAGATAACATAAAGCTCTTCTGATTTTTTACTATTTGTTTAGTTTTGTTTGCACATTGAATACAGCACGAAGAGTCAAATGTAGTCTTATTCATTTTTTTTCCAGGTTTAATCTCTGCTTTATATCATCTTTATTAATATAATTTTGCTATATAAAGTTTTTATACAAAGAGTCAATACAATTGGGTTCGAAATTATTTTGTGCCTCAAGAATCTGAGGAATATTTTGTGAATCAAATGTATGAGGAAAATATGTTGCAATCCTCTTTCTGTTTTTTAATACTTGTAACAAGTATTAGAAAGAGACCCTCTCAACCTGCTTAAAAATGTTCATTATATTTTTGGGAATTATAGCACGAAGATCTTACAGGGAATCGTGGTGACTTAATTGAAGGTTTGGTAATTTGAAGTATAAAAGAGCAATAGCCTTCAAGTGAGGCAATAGAGGAAATCCCCTTCTTATTAAAAGATACCTGAAAAAGCTTTCAATAATCCAATACAACAATAGAATAATTAACAAAAAGGCTTAGCAAATTATGTGGATAGTAAAATATTAAACTTATCCTTGTTTTAAAAAAATAATGCCTAAACAATTACTAAAGGTTAAAATTTCTAAAAATGTAACTTTGACTAAATAACAATTAGTCAAGATTAACTTTGTTAATAGTATGGATTCTGTTTTTTTATAGTTCTATTAGTTACTTTATAAATAATCATGATGTGTCATGCTGACGAATTACATTTCCTCATTATGTTCGATACTTGTGTATTATTTAATCTAAACTATGACTCCATGCGAGCTAGGGGAAGAAGTGGACTGCTTAGTAACTATCCTATTCTTTAAAAAGTAATATGTGAAAATTGGCTCTCAATATTGTTTACTAAAGAAATCTAATGTTTATCTTATTTTAGAAAAAGTAATACCGAAAATTGGGTCTTAATATTGGTGATTATAAAAAAATATTTTAAAGATAGTTTCAAAGTTTTATCTAGCGCCTACCCTGTTTTTAAAAAAGTAATATGTGAAAATTGGGTCTCAATATTGGTCATTAAAAGAAATATTTTAAAAATAGTTTCAAAGTTTGGGGCTTATTAAATGGTTGTTCCTCTATATTGGATTGTGGAAAATAAGGGTTTTGTTTTCAAAATCTGTTTTTATTTTTAAGAAAGAGTATACATGTAACATAATACATGTGTGTTCATATTTTGTCATTTAAATAAATTTAGCTATTATAAATTTTGAGGTAAAACTATTTGCTTTTAATTTTTTAGGTTTTATTTATAAAAATATATTTATATAATTTTTAAACTAAAATATAATTAATTTAGATGACTTATTTTATATGGATAGAGTTGACTTATTATATTAAATAAATAGTTATTATATTACAAAATCATATATTCTAAATTTTTTGTGCTCAATGTAGAATTAAGACATGGTACTTTAATACCTTTATCAACCATTTTTAAGAATGTGGGATTGCAACTATTTTAATAGGACCATTAAAATAAAATATCACGCCGTGGACCACAAAGCTAGTGCGAACAATGAGCTAGGCATACAGAATGTCCTTCCAAAAGAATTGAGAAAAGCCATGAATGACATCAAGAAATGAGGAAGGAAATCAGATATGCAAAGGCTAAAAACCCTAGGAACCAAGCTGTTTGAGTATGGGAAATATCCTCATCTCAGAGAATTCTTCCAACCCAACCTATAGTTTCTCAATGAAATTTATTTCCTAAAATATGAGAGGCATTAATAGCAATTCAAAACATAGAATTCTACAAAGGAAAATTCTCCAAGACAAACTGATTGTTCTCTTTGTTTAGGAAACCAAATGTAAGGTAGATTATCCGGAAACTCTTCTAAATAGGATATGGAAAGGATGTAGCGTTATTTTTGTGGATGCCGAGGGAGCTTCAGGTGGTTTGGAAATCATCTAGAATCCACTGGAAATTACCATACAAGACTCCTTGGCCACTCGAAATACCATCTCGACCTCCTATCATCTGATGAGAACTACCTGTAGGGGGCAACTGATGAATGTTTATGGTCCTCAAATTCCATAATCAAAAGTAGGCATGTTGGATCATCTACAGAGGACTCTACAAAACAACACTTCTTATTCATGGATCATAGGTGGTGATTTCAACATGATCTGAACCTCTTTAATGGAGAAAAAAGGATGACCTACAGCTCAAATATTTACTAGAGAACTACAACTTGGTAGACCTATACACCCCCAATGGTATTTATACTTAGAACAACAAGAGAGGAGGTCTAGAGCAAATTGCCTCCAGGATGGATAGGTTTTTGGTCTCTGACACTATTGTAACTTCAACAGGGATGCGGGGAAGGGAGGAGGGAGGAGGGGGGGGGGAGGAGNGTTTATTATAAAATTTAAATGTTTTTTAAATGTAACATTGTTGGGTGTTAAGGGGGGCGGGGTTAGAATTAAAAAAAATCATGATGTTGGGGGTTGGGGGGGCGGGGGATCGGGCGCAGGGGGATGTTTTAATTTTTTTTTTAATGTAATGTTGTTGGGGGATGTAGGGGGTTAGGGGAGGGTGTTTTACATTTTTTAGATATTTTTTTAAATGTAATGTTTGGGGGAGTTAAGGGCGTTAAGGGGTGTAGGGGGGTGGAGGGTTAGAATTTTTTAAATATTTTTTAAATAATGTTGTTGGGGGTTAGGGGGCGGTGTTTTAAATTTTGTAAATGTAATGTTTTGGGGGTTTAGGGGGTTAGGAGGGTGTATAATTTTTTTTTGTTATGTAATGTAATGTGGGGTCAGGGGGTTAGGGGTTTAATTTTTTATTATTATAATATGCATTCGTTCATCTGTAGAAAATATAAATTTTGATGGGGTGTCAGAATCCATGGATGGGTTTGAATAATTTTACATGAAACATTTTAGATGTTTTTTTATTAGTATGATTTTTTTAATTGAAACTCTAAAGGATTTTTTGATAATTTATATGAATAGTTTGTTCATGTAAGGTCTAATATATGATTTCGTTATGAATCACATCATAATTTGTTTATTTTATATGGTTAGAGTGTTGAACTTATTTGTGAAATATTTTTTTTGTTTAATATATGCAAGTTTCAAAAAAGTTGTAACTTATCTCTTGAAGAAAAAAATATGTTTCCAATTTAGGAGTTGATTTCAAAGTTTTTGTAAACAACAGTATGGGATGTTCAGGACATGGCTCTATTTTTTACCCCCCCACAAAAAAAACCATAAATACTGGTATCGACACTTTTCTATTTGGGGGGTGTTTTTGGTGTTTTTTATGCAAAAATCATCGTTTTTATGGCTAGAGTTCTCGTTATTAGTATAAAGTTCTTGTTTCATAGTATAAGTGGTTATTTTACTAAACAAAGATTTTAGCCTAAATTATATGAGCCTTTTTCCTCAAGAAAATCATAAGTAGCAGAGAGTTTCCATTATGAAAGCGATATAGTCCCTAGCGCACCAGAGGGTTCGGCTATAGGTATTTGAGTGCTCAATTGTCAATATTGAGAAATTGGCCAATCCAAAAAGGGTTGTGGGATAAAGGGGGGAAATATTATAGGACTCTACACAAAATTGGTAAAATACCTTATGGCTACTCTCCTAATAGTAATCAAGATACAAAATTGTACCTAGGGCTGCTATTCTCTGGTATGCTTGGTTCAACTCGGGGGTGACCTGTGGAATGAACAAGGAGTTGTTCGAGGTCTACGGTTGGGTGGAACGTGGTTGTTCTCAACTTAATTGGAAATTGAAAGCATAAAAGAGTGATAAGTATTCTAATTTCTGAGTTTTACCTAAATAGTGTTTTACAAGTTATATTAATATTGTTTGTTTAGATATGATCTAAAGTTGAACAATTACCCTGAATTTTATTGGTTTATTATGGACATTCTTATATTCATATTTCATAATTTTTCTAGCCCAAGTATTAAAAAGGTTCATAGGAATGATTTTACACATACATAGTTATTACGTTGATCTTATATGCTGATTTTGTTCAATATATTCCTTCATTTTTTGTTACTACAAGTAGGTACACTTACTTGAAAATATTTGTGATTACAATTAAATGCTCAATTTTGTAAATTAGTAACCATATAAATATCATGATCTAAATATTAATAAAATAAAAACAAGATTATTAAACCCTAGTTACAGTAAAATAGTTTTCTTAACAAAGATCACATTGTGATAATCAAACTAGCGACCTAAGGTCGCCTACAACATAGAATTCTCCATAGAAATCACATAAAAATGATATCAATCACATGAACTATATCATAATTAACCAATTTGTTAAAAACAATGATAGAATTGTTAAAAAAAAAAAAATTAAGGTGTATTATTAGGTAAGATTACAGATGTGTAGAATTTTTACCGATTATGTGACTGGCACTTGTTTAGCATCCTCGAACATTTAGTGATGTTTGCACTTGGATTTCGCATGGAAACTATAGATGGAATCTCTATTAACATTATATTGTTTCTCTTAAGAAATGCCCTCACAATTGAGCCTGCACCATCCATCCATTGCTCTTCTTCGTAATGTCGTATTGGAGTCATTTCTCAATACATGGGTGTACGCATACCACCACAATTGGATGTTTGACTTTGCAAATGATAAGAAATATCGTAATGCATTAGACCAAGATCCATATATGAGCTATATGACGTGTAATGCATATGATTTTCCATAGCATGTTCCTCCGTTGGGTGCAATCGGCACTTGGTTAATGACTTGACAGGAAGACTTGGTCGTGGACTTTAATGGAATTCATAGCACTTTGAGGCTTAAAATTAAAACATGGCTGGTGTAATAAGTTCGAAGTAGGAAGAAGCTGCAAACTACTAATACTTTCAATTCCCTCTTTCTGAATTTCTGATAATGAAGTAGGAAGAAGCTGCAAACTACTTTCATTGTCCTTGAAAACTTGAATTGAAATATGCTCTTCACAAATACTTTCAATGCTTTCCTCATGTGTACTTTATAGAATTTGAAGAGAATCTTCTTTCTGTTCAAAATGAATAGACTCCTTTTCTCCACTACTAATTTTTTCTATTTTTCGCTCAAGGATGTCACATTAAGGCTCAATGATCTCTTGAATATGTTGCTCAACAGATGTTGAAGAAGAAGATATAATCAAATCCTCTTGTAAATCCTCCTTATCTCCTTCACTGCCTTCCTAATAATTGCTTTTAAGACCAAAGAAATAGAGAAGGATTCATATGATTCCTCCTCCGTTTCTTCAACAAAAACATCTCTTTTATTCTCACTATTAGAAGAATCAATAATTGAAAGTTGAATATAGGATTCAAATTCTTCACAACAATGTTCAAAATGTAGCTCGGCTGGGTAAAACGTTTTACAATGATCATAAAAAGTTATATGAAACTCCTATAATGAAGAAATTCTAGAAAGAGGTAGAGATCTATACCACTCACAATAATCTCCCTCTAATAAGTACATGAACATATTCATGAGTGCATCTTCATGAGAGATATCCAATAGGTGCATAAGTTCATGAAACTCTAACAAGTTCTCTGCAGGATTATCATCTGTACCTTCTTTGAATTTGGGAAGTCGACCTTGCCTCTCATATACATGAGGTAGTATATTTAGCTAGCCACGAACATATGAGAAATAGAATGGAACAAACCTTCAAGCTAAAATACCATCCATTACTTTCGACATATGATGGATCAATGGAGTTTCTTGTGGATCCTTCAACCATGGAGTCGCTAGGTGAATGATCCTGCATTCATTTCTGTCACGAATCCTTGTTCATCATCAATAAATAGATGTAATCGTTGTCATACGACCGAAGGAATGATGTCTTTGTTACTCCACTCTCCGACGATGATGCCAAAATATGTTAGTACTAGAAGATGCTCTTGATTGCAAGGGGATCATGCCTAACACATCTTAAAAAGTATTTAATTTTAAAGCAAGGTTTTAGGTTTATTCAATGTGATGGCACATAGAATTAAGGCTCAAATAAGACTACACTGGAAGGATTGAATAAATTGTTCAAGATCTTAGGGGCATGGATTCATTAACTTCAAACAACATCACTTAAGAGATTGAAAGAAAGGAGAATACAGAGGATATAGGAATCCCAATCAAGCATAGGCTACAACTGTAAGAGAAATTACGCTATCATTCACACTTTAAACATAAACACATCATTTAAATGAACAAGTGAATTACATGCATCAAACAAAATACACTAAATTGCTATTTGAATCTAACTCTTCACAATGAATTCATTCAAATATAAGAAGAATATAGTCTACGTAGGGAATTAACAACCCACGAGAGACACAAGATCTGGAACTACTGAGACTTGAATCCATTTAATATTGAACAGTCTTCTCATCAAATCATTATAGCTCTAAAATTACAAATGACAATCAATCATGGTACTTGATTTAAAACAACCCAGTCTCTTTCTCGAAGGAAGAAGAAAACCCCCCATTACATCCAAAAACATAGTTTTAAATACAAATTAAAATCCCTAATCCATTCCTAAACTTTTGGGAAAGAAATTCTATCATCGAGCTAGAAATGAATCAAAACACTTACAAGAGATCTTAAATTGCTAGAGCTGCTTCCTTCTAATCGTACCACATAATGGATGGATGTCTCAATTAATACCTCAAGATTTGAGATGCTTAAAATTCTTTGCATGAATATCTGGGAATAATATTTGATGATGATCCTTTGCTGCTAGATGTTCTTTCACATCATGATTTCTAGACCATTGAAAAGATACGAAAATTCTGAATACGAAGTGAATATATTCAAATCTAAAATATGATTCAATGGTCTGATTTGCGCATTAATCTTTTACCGACCAAAAATCAGCAAGGCAAGAGAGAATTATAACTTACTTTTACTACATGGATCGATTTAGATTCATTCCTTTCAGATGCGTTTATGTGTAATTTGTTCTCTTACATATTAAATTTATTGAATCTATGGCTCATACTATATGCAATTAGTGAGTCTGATAGTATCAGTTGTCATGCTATCGATAATGTCCACTTAAAGAAATCGCTGGCAAAAAAAACAAATACAAGAATCTAGTTAAGAAAAAGGGTGTAAATTTACAGAGGCATTTTCTCTTTTGAAACATATTACTTCTTCTCCCTATAGACCATTTTCTCCTTCTTTGGATATATAGTTCGCCCTCCTTCTTTGGATAGACAATTCACCCTCCTCTAATGCAAAACACGAATAGATTTTTAAATGGACAGTTCACCCTACTCTAATACAAACCATGAATAGATTTTTGAAATGTACAAGGCATGCCTCAACAAGCCTCAGTAACCTCCCATTCACATCTCTTAAGTTTTCACTGCAAATCCTTTCACTTGCATAGAAGAAAAGTTAAAACACTTGTTGCGGCAATGTTAATGTGCCATGTCGACCTCTTACTGAGATGTAGTTAACCAGACGGTACCAAAACCCTTAGCTGCAAAAGGAAATGATAACATAATTGGAAAATAACTCCCATGTCCCTTACCTTTCTCATTAGGATTTGGAATGAATTTATAAAGGAATTGCAATAACTCACAAAAATCCTTAGAAATGGATAATTCATGAAGGAATCACAAAAACTATATATTTGATGGAAAGGTTATCTTTGGGGTGCATTCAGTCAGGTTTCCTTCCATTGCAATGGTTCCTCTTTTCTCGCATATGGTTGGGTTATTTAATGACCTAATTCAACCTCATCTCTGGGGCTGAACCATTTCTTGCCTGTGTTTTTGGGAATGTACAGGAGTTGGTTGTAATGATAATCATTATATATATAAAATAGAGTTTTTTCTGTAATGATCGTCCCTTTTGTCTCTATGGTTCAGTTCTACGTCAATATTTGGTATTTAGTTTTTTATTTTCTGAGAATGATGATTATGTGAAAGTATTTTTTTTTAAACAGTACGTGGTTTCTATTTAATGTCTGATACAATGATCTTACCTTGTCTGTTTGGTGTAGACAGTGAATGGTTTAAATTATTCTGGTTACAATGCCCAGCCTCGGGTTTCTCTATGGCTTAACCCTAGATATATTATGGCATTTTTATTTTGGTTTTATGGGCATATAAAGTAAATGGAACCCTACCTGTGGTTTCCCACCATGTATTTGTCCTCTTAGTTCATGTAACTAAAATATGGAATGTATAAGTTTTTAAAAGAAAAGTGACTATGTTATCTTTTGTTTCCTATTAATTGGATGGATTTTGGGATTGGGAATCGATCCCATGATCAATGTTTATTTGTTGGGTCGTATGGGATTATAGGTCAAATCCTTTATACAACAACTACTCTATTTTCATATCATTCATAAGGAAGAAGATTGATTATTGATCCATTTGGTTTTTGGTTGAGTCATTTGTGAAAGTCTCTGATTGTTTTTAACAAATTGGTTAATTAGGATAGAGTTCATCTGATTGATATGTTTTTTTATGTGATTTGTATGGGGAATTCTATTTCATAGGTGAACCTAGGTATCTAGTTTGATTACCATGATGTGATCTTTGTTAAGAAAACTATTTTATTGTAACTAGGGTTTAATAATATTGTTTTTATTTTATTAACCTTTGGATCATGATATTTATACTTTTAATTATTTACAAATTTGAGCATTTAACTGTAATTACAAATAGTTTGAGGTACAATCATAAATTATTTTAAGTGTCCCTACTTGTAGTAACAAAAAATGAAGGAATATATTCAACAAACCCGGCATATAAGATCAACGTAATAACCATGTATGTGTCAAATCATTCCTATGAACCTTTTTAATACTGGGGCTAGGAAAATTAAGAAATCTAAGATATAACAATGTCTATAATCTACAATAAATATACTTATACATAATTGAATATATAAACCAATAGAATTCAGGGTAATTGTTCAACTCCATATCGGAACTAAACAAAGAATATTAATATAGCTTGTAAAACACCATTTAGGTAAAAAACTGGAGTTAGAATGCATATCAATCTTCCACAGGTTACCCTCGAGCTAAACCAAGCATATCATAGAATATGAGGCCTAGGTACAATGATCTATCTTGATTATTTCTCAATCTTGGAAACTCACGACTCAAATACCTACACGTGAACCCTCCAGTGCGCTAGGGACTATATCCCTTTTGTAATGGAAAGTCTCTACTATTTATGATTTTTCTTGAGAAAAAAGGCTCCTATGATCTAGGATAAACTCTTGGTTTAGTGAAAATCATACTTGTTGTTGTATTTACTTCCTCTTTACTTTACTCTCTGAGATTCTTTAACTCTATCATTTCTTTTGTTTTTAATTAAATAATATAGATTTATATTTATCCCATTTCTATTATTTTCTGGTTGACTTTTAATTAACAACTACTTAAAACCATCCTCATCTCTAGCATGCTTGGTCCTTCTTTAATATGTTTTCCTCCATAAGTTGGAAAGAATAAAAGAACATAAGTAAAATAAAAATTTCATTTTATTGTATTTTGATGCTCTCGAGCCTATAACTCAACATCAGTTAGACATAACAAGACTAGGTTCTCTAGAGCCTGTAGCTCAACACCAATTCAAACACAACAATTTAATAGTCTAGGTGCTCTAGATCTTGCTGCTCAACACCCACTTGAACATAAATAGTCTAGGTGCTCCAAAGCCTACTGCTCAACATCCACTTTAGCCTTTAGTCTCTGAAGTCTACCAATTGAATTCATAACTTAGGAAGTTAGAACAATACTTACAACGATGTACACTTACCTTTGCATTTCAGTTACAGAAGGATTAGGGTAGTAAAGGAGATATTACAACATTATTGGAAGGCGGCTCAGAACTTTTGGCAACGACTTTCATATAAATGAAACACAATGTGCTGCCAAAAATCCTAAAGTTAAAATGCGCTAATTGCATTACCTATCTCAAAGCATCCACCAGAAGCAAAGGACAATGGATATTTTCCCTTGAAGTTCTTTCCTCGATGGATGATACAAATGGGTCATTATATCATGCTGCCTTCGATTTGTTGTACTATATAAATGACTGTGTTTTGTGGCTATTAACCTTAATGATACAAAATACTATTGGAATGGAAATGCTTGTTTTTCTACTAAAAGTTTACCCGAAGGTTTAAAAATAAAATCAAACCATCGATTCATATCCCATATTTGAAAATGTAACGTCCCCAACCCTCTGACCAGCAAAGAGGATGCTACCGATGCTGCTATCTACCTGGGAAACTAGCCCCATGAACATAAAAATAAAATACATTGAACTTAAACATACACAGGTGCATAATTGTTTATAATACAGCAGAAGCAAACTACAGTCCATTCAATCATTTAGCATGTTCATCATTTACATTAAACAACAAATACAATTGCGAAGATGAAATAGACAAGAATACTTATCTTATGAAGAAGCTTGTCCCACAACCAGCTACAGTGCTGCAATGTTCCACCCAACCATAGGCCCGTGTGCTCATCAATCTCTCAGCAACACTGCCACCCCCGAGCTGGGCATGATTCCACAAGGAATAAGGGGAAACTATCAGGCTCACATGTAGCCAATGATACGCAACTTAGCCAAGCCAACACAGTTGGGTTTATCAGGCTAACATGGAACTGGAAAGGTTGGATGATAAGCTAGTGAGCTCAATACAAGAGCTAGGGACATCTGCACCAGAACTAGCACGAATTCTAAAACATCCACACACACCCAACACAAGGAAGCATCCCCTTCTCTGCTACATAGTCCCTCGGTCTATGCCTTCCCTTCCAGTGCTATTCAGGGGGTGTAAAGAAGAAAGCGAACCTTCCAGCTCTGTCTGTGAGGCTCCTGCACACACTAGGTTTGTCAAGTAAGCTCAGACCCCATTTCCACTCCCAATTCAATTTAGGCCAAGGCCAAAATATGCACCCACGACACAATACGATTTCTGGGTTGGAGGAAAAATAGTTCCGGCAACAAAACAAATTTCCAGAATGGGTAGAAATGGCCCTTTAGCAGCAATTCAATTTCTAGAGACATTTTGGCCCTAACGTGGCCAAAACGGGCTCAGTAACACCCAAAATCATGGGTCTCCTCTCCCACTCATTGGGCATTTCCAAAAAAAATGATTTCCAACTTGAAAATAATGGAGAAAAATGCAGCAAAACGTGGGGAAGGAAACTCAGCCACTGACAATCACTAAAAATGATTTCTCAGCCTGAGAAAAGTGAGGTAACAACAAAAAATGTGAATGCTTTCACACACAGTAAGTTCTGGATCCTGAGAGTTCACATGAAGGAAAAATGGGTGAGGAAAACATGCCAGCGTGAAAGCATGGTAGAATGGCCTACATTTTTGGGTTTTTGCTTGCCCAAGGACTCAAATTGCGTTCCCCAAAAAATGATGGCTTATCCAATTCGAATTTGGGTTGTCATACCTTGCCCATCCCATGTAATAACCAACCCAACCAATTTGTGGCAGTAATAAATGATTGGGTGAATGAGACAAGAAAGGTAGTTGACAGTTTGATGGGTTCTCCCTCTAAGATTTGGCTTTTCCCCATTGGCCCCAAAGGTTTGAATATCGCGCCCCCCCCCGTATCCTTAGGAAATCACGCCTCTTCTCATTATTGTTGCATTGGCATAGCTAGTTGTGAGTATTTTTAATTAAAATTCATATTTACATGATGTCCAATTTATAAAGTACCTTGCTAGCACAAAATACCCTCGGCAACGATTTTAATCGTTGAACATAAAATGATAATCCATGGTGGGGATTTTAGCCTTTAGCTCCACCCCACGATTAATTACAATATATACATCATATACATTTAATACAAACGGGGTCAAAATCGAGGCGCTACAGAAAATATTCACTTGAGAAGCTCCATCCGGTGGTAGGATTAGAAGGAAGAAGCTGCAACAATTTAACATCTCTTGTAGCCGATTTGATTCATTTCTAGCTCGATGATATAATTCATTTCCCAAAAGTTTAGGAATGGATTAGACATTATAATTTGTATTTAAAACTATACTTTTGAATGTAATGAGGGGGGGTCTTCTTCTTCCTTGGGGAAAGAGGCTGGTTTGTTTTAATTCAAGTACCATGCTTACTTATCATTTGTATTTTCAAATCCATAAAGACTGGATGAGAATATTGTTCAATACTAAAGGGATTCATGTCTCAACAGTTTCAAATCCTGTGTCTCTCATGGGTTGCTAATTCCCTATGTATGATATTTTCTTCTTATATTTGAATGAATTTACTTTGAAGTGTCAAATCCAGAGAGCATTTTCGTGTAAATTGTTTGATGATTGTAATTCACTTGTTCATTTAAATGGTTTGTTTATGCTAAAATTGTGATTGACAACGTAAATTCTCTCAGGTTTTTAGGCTATTCTTTAGTGAGATCCCTATATCCTCTGTATTATCCTTTATTTCAATCTCTTAAGTGATGTTTTCTAAAGTTAATGACTCCATGCCCCTGAGATCTTGAACAATTTCTTCAATCCTTTCAATGCAAACTTATTTGAGCCTTAATTTTGTGAGTCATCTCATTGAATCAACCTAAAAAATATTTTAAAATTAAATCCTTTCTAATATGTGCTAGGAATGCTACCCTTGTAGTCAATACACTACAACAAAATTGATGTTTAGGGTCGGTTATATTCCACCTCCAAAAGTCACTTTTGGGGGTGGTTTTGGCTTTAGAGGTAGTCTTTACAAAACCGCCCCTAAAAGTGAATTTTGGGGGCGGTTCTAAACCCCCACCCCCAAAAGTGACTTTTAGAGGAATTTATAACCCGCCCCCCCAAAAAGTGACTTTTGGGGGCATTTCTAAACCCCCCCAAAAGTCACTTTTGGAATTTTGGGGACCCGCCCCCCCCTCCCACCAAAATAAATTCAATTTTGGACTTTTGGGGGTGGTTCTAAACCCCCCCAAAGTGTCTTTTAAGGGAATTTATAAACCCCCCTCATAGACATCTATGGGGGTGGTTCCACCCAACCCCCCCCCCCCCCCCCCCCAAATTCCTTATTACGAACCTTTGGGGGCAGTTATAAACCCCCCTCATAGGTACCTACGGAGGCAGTTTGAAACCCCCCTAAAAATATTTACAAACCTTTGGGGGAGGTTATAAACCCCCCACGTAGATACCTACTGAGGCAGTTCAACCCTCCCCCTCCCTAAATTTCTTTACAAATCTTTGGGGGAGGTTTTAACCCCCCTCATATAAACTTACAGGGGGGTTTTGAACCCCCCTCGTTGTAACATACAAGGGCAGTTTTGAACCCCCCTTGTAGTGACATATGAAGTTAGTTTAGACCCCCCCTCGTAGCCATAATAAATCATAATAATATATATTTTATTTAAAACATCATTATTGCAATATCATTAGGGCACAAAGGAATCGAACCTTCAACCTCTTGCTTGTAAAGAAGGCACTCTACCATTGAGCTAGAACCCTTTAAGAATTGGGGAAAGGGGAAATATTAACACCAATATTGCATCATTTGTAATTCTCAGAAAAGACAAATAATCCCAACATTGTTTCTAACTCGAGAAACCTATGAAAGTAGTATGAATTAGTAAAAAAAGGGCAAGTTCCCATAGAATTTATGTAAAGGTCAAGCATGATTAGTTACTTGGATGCAGGATTTTATTAGAATAGTCTTAGAAAATCTAGCAGACTCCATCCACCGCATGGATTTCCTACCACGTGAATCAGAAAATTAAAATTTGACAACATATGAGCTAGCAACATGAACATTAAAATAAGGAAGAAATCTAATTAGAAGAATTACATGTACCTGTGGGGTCTGGAAATTGATTGTGTTGGAATATATTAAACCCACTCACAACTTAGGATAAAATAATTAATCATTATTTGATTAATTATTCACCCACTAGCTTAATTAGTTGGCATCCACTTGCACCTTAAAGTCAATGCATGCCATCCATATCCTAGGAATGATTTATTTCTGATTCTAGGTTCATCTAGAATTAGTATACAGGACCTTATAGTAGATTCTACTTTTTTCTGCTTTTTTTGCTTTTTCTGCTTTTCTATGGATAAGATAAAAGCTAGTCAACTAGGAAACTCGGAGCTTTTGTTTCCAACCCATCCTCCATTAGTTTTTCTCCATTTTCTAGGATTAGCATGTTATTTCCATCTCCTTGACAACTCACTCATGCTTTTTTCAACTCGTGAGGTCCTTGATAGATTTAGCAAGTGCTTTATCCACCTATGGGGGTTTGCTATATTTTGGAAAGTCAGCCTTTTTGAGCTTTATGAGTTGTTTCCATACAATTCGACTTTCCTATGAGGGAAGATATATTTATTTACACTATTATTCATAATTATTCAATGGAAGGATACACACCAATATTCATCTCTTCATTCATGTGATTCAGTCTCTTTTATTCTCTCTATTTTTCCTGTGTATGCTTGTGAGAATTCTTAGTAGCAAGATCTATTTCCCGTGATTATTCTTAGCATCATTTCTCATAGCATTGATCTATTATTTCTACATGGTATCATAGCTACAAGGTTGATCAAGTTCTACAAAGTTGAGGAGCGCTTCCAGTCTCCTATCCCTCTTTGAAGAAGAGCTTGTCTAACTTACAAGATTTTCTCCTAGTTTGTTTTGCAGGTTGCAGAGAGTATCTCTTATAGCATATCAACAACTTCAATATGGATTCAAAAGTTCCTCTACTATCTCCTTTCAACTATGCTGAATGGAAGCCAAAGATGAGTGCATACTTGAAGAGGCAATGTCTCTTTGATGTCTCCATTGGTGCATTGAGTGAACCTGAGTCTTATGAAGAGAAGATTGATTGGCTAAATAATTGTGATAGAGCTTATGGAATTATGTGTTTGGGAATGTCTCCAAATATATATCATCTCATAGATTCTGCTGAATATCTATTCGAGCTTTGGAAAATTTTGGACAAAGCTTTTGGTTTGCAGGAAATAGAAGATGAAGCATGGAGCGAACCCAGCATCTCCTCTTGTTCTCTTTCTCAAGATTTATTGGCCTCTACATTCTCTGATGAAGTTGATCATGATGAAGAAGTTTCTCATACAGTTCATGTTGCTGCTTCCCTCTTTCATTCGAATGCTTCCTCCTTCAATGAAGAAGCAAATATTGAAGAGCCATCTTTTTCTGTGTCTCTTGAAGGTGATTTTTATTCTTGTGATACTATTGATGAAAAAGAAGTAACATATGGAGCTGCTGCTAATATTGATTATGATCCTATAACCCATTCATTGTTCTCTCAATCTCCTATCTTAGATTCTGAGATCTATGTGCCAGATTCTTCACACCTTGTGCATGCCTCTCTCATTGATGGTGCGCAACCCAGTGATTTCCAGGATGTTTGCTTAGCCAAATCAAGCCTTATTTGTGCCATACCACTTACCTTACTTGATCTCATGTGCTTCATCATATCCTCCTTTGTTCTTGGCATCAATACTCAGAGCCTTCTTGAAGATTGTGAACATCTCATTCTTTCCTCCTTTCATACAGAGGATTCATTACCAGTGTATTCCCATGAGTCTATTGATATGCTTATATGTGATCCTTTGGATTCTGATTTAGAAGCATATTTGCAGGTTGATACACATATAATACCACCATCCATACCATCTACCATACCTCTGAATAATCCAAAGACTATACAAATCCCAAGCTCACTAGTTGATTCCTCATTGGTCTCTTATGCAGTGATATTTATCTTACATGATCTGAAGTCTTTCCTAACTTTCAGTGGCTGGTTATTCATGACCTTAGCCATATATGGACTGATATTAAACATGTTTGGATCTTTTCTAAACACTTATGGTTCAGATCTTATGCCCATCCATCATTCATATTTTTACACCTATCAGTTTTCCCCAGTTGCTCATAATTTTCCTAGTATAGCCCTATATCCTCATGGATCCATTGAAGCCTTTGTCCTTGATGTTCCATATGTTAATATTTATGATATATCAGAGTTTTATGAGCCTCATATCAGATCCATACAGGTGCTACATCATATTGGAAGATTGACATGTGATTCACATCACAATTTTGCAGCTATTCAGGGAATTGGGTGTGAAATAAATTGCCTTATTTTTTGTACTCTTTGGGAAGGAGTATGCACAAATCTCTTTTCCATTTCAGATTATGTTTGCATATTAGAGTTTGACAGCAGAAAGAAGCATTCAGATAATGCTCCTACTTCATCAGTTGATGAGATACAAGGAGTCTCTCATCTTCCTTCTTGCAGGTTCTACTCTCCAGTGCATGATCATGGAGTTCATGATTTATTCAGCAAGTCCTTCATCCAGAAGCAGTTCAGTCAGCTCATTAAAGTGAGGATGAAGATATGTTGAAGACATATTTCAAATTTTCGTGCCTTTTCCTATCTTGAGGGAGGATTTTCCCCATGTGGTTTTGCCTCTTTCCTCACTTTTCTGGACATAATAATTGTTAAAGGGTGACCATAGCCTTGTTGTTGGGCCCTATATGCATCCATATTTTTGTCATACCATCATAAATTCATACCTATAGGGGGGTGTTGGAATATATTAAACCCACTCACAACTTAGGATAAAATAATTAATCATTATTTGATTAATTATTCACCCACTAGCTTAATTAGTTGGCATCCACTTGCACCTTAAAGTCAATGCATGCCATCCATATCCTAGGAATGATTTATTTCTGATTCTGGGTTCATCTAGAATTAGTATACAGGACCTTATAGCAGATTCTGCTTTTTTCTGCTTTTTCTGCTTTTTCTGCTTTTCTATGGATAAGATAAAAGCTAGTCAACTAGGAAACTGGGAGCTTTTGTTTCCAATCCATCATCCATTAGTTTTTCTCCGTTTTCTAGGATTAGCATGTTATTTCCATCTCCTTGACAACTCACTCATGCTTTTTCCAACTCGTGAGGTCCTTGATAGATTTAGCAAGTGCTTTATCCACCTATAGGGGTTTGCTATATTTTGGTAAGTCAGCCTTTTTGAGATTTATGAGTTGTTTCCATACAATTCGACTTTCCTATGAGGGAAGATATATTTATGTACACTATTATTCATAATTATTCAATGGAAGGATACACACCAATATTCATCTCTTCATTCATGTGATTCAGTCTCTTTTCTTCTCTCTATTTTTCCTGTGTATGCTTGTGAGAATTCTTAGTAGCAAGATCTATTTCCTGTGCTTCTTCTTAGCATCATTGCTCATAGCATTGATCTATTATTTCTATAGATTGCATGGATCAATATATTATATTGTCAAAATAGGGTTTTGATGATTGTAACACAATGGCCAAAACATAATAGTGGCTATTATGTAATTTTTATTATTATTATCATTTCTAGCATTTAGATTGAAGTCAACAGAAACATACTTGCACACCTTCCAATCATGCACCCATCCAATAGACACTAAGATGTCAATGGTGATCCAATTTATTATAAGGTGGTAAAATTGTAGATTTACTGCATTGAACATTATGAAATTGTACCCAATCTTTTAGAAAGGGTATTCACTAAGTAATGGCAATAAATAAATCACTCCATGAAAATAGAAAAAACTAATATGAGCTCCATGTGACTTTATCAAATGTATCATAAATCAAAGATTTAATAGTTTGGAACATAATTTGTAGTGAAGCTATTCCTTCTCTGATTCAGAACAACGAGAAGATTTTACATCTTGAGAATCAACGATAGAAGAATACCATGGAATGCTTTCTATTTTCTATAAAATAAACGCTAAATACTCATTAGCTACAAAGTACACATATCTCAAGAGGTTAGCCCATCCAGTTCTCAGTCGTCACCAATGTATGTTATTGGGAATTTGGCTATTCCCATGCCAGCAAGTGCCCAGTTTGAATCCCCTTGAGTGAGGAGAACTAGTCTATGCCTACAAGATTACTATGTATTCCATCCTTAAAAGTGGGAAAACATCAATTGGGTTCCCTGCGAGGATTTCCTTGGAGAAAAAAAGATACAAATTACACTAAATGTTTCAAATGAGACATATATATCATAGCCAACATAGATCCATCTTAACTTCAGATCTGTTAGGAACCGAGAGGGATCCAAAAACTAAAATGAAAATCTCTCTTTGGTTAAAAGATCTAAATTTAAGATGGATCTACGTTGGTGTGCTTACACACACACACACGTCATATGCCTTCTAATAAAAATTGCTTTAAAATCATCTTCTTCCAATATGTGATATGTCAGAAGCTCTTATTAATGATCTTGATTAATTTGGAATATTATTTCTGAAAGAGGTAGCAATTCCTAATGGATATAATGCATCGTCTCAAGATTGGAAATCACCAGAAGCATTGAACCTTCAAGGAGAAAATGTAGAGGACATAATTAAATGGTCTAAAAGTAAAGAAATAGGTGAGTATACAACCAAACTGGGATACTCATCAAGGGTGGAGGAATTGTAGTCAAAAGAAATAGCCCGGTGATGTAAAATTGTTAGGAATTTGGAAAGTCCTCCCAAATAAAAGATTTTTCTTTCGCTTGCATGGGACAATGGACAAAAATGGAATTTGAATGGTCCTATACCCCTGGTAGGTGAATCTTGTGTAAATATAGTGAGGAAACAATGGATCATGTATTGGTCCATTTTCCTTTATCTAAGGTTGTCTGGAATGAATTATTACAACTATTTATGGAGCAAACAAATGGGATCAGTCAAATTTGGTTGATTGTTTTTTTTCTAATCGCTATCTGATAAATCTGAAAAATATTTCAAGGTTTTTCCTTGCTTTGTGGCTTTTGAAAAATAGTATGATTTTTCAAGGAACAGAACTAAATACAACCTAGGTAGCCCATAAAATTGGGGCCTCCTTTAAAGGCAGTTGAAATCCTTTAAAAGAAAAATCTCAAAGAATTCTTGAGAAACCAAATCTAGCATTGATCATGAAAAATATTGGGGTTTCTCCAGTAAATCTTGTTAAGGACATCTAGGAATGTGCGTGGCAGGGTGCATTCTGTGCATTAATTCTTCTCATTTTTTTCTTTTGAAGTATGCTGCAGAACAAGGGACAAACAATTGAGCTGAGTTTTATGGCCTTGGAATTCTGATGAAGGTAGCAAAGGAAAAATAACGTAAACATTTGCAGGTCTATAGAGATTCCAAGATTCTGATGGACTGGGCACATAGCAAATGCAGATTTGAGAATATTCTATAGACCTGCATATTCTCTTTATATAAAAAAATTTATGGAAAACTTGGGATGTGACTAAGTTTCATGCATTCCTAATAGTCTAGATATTTGGAAATGTGAGGGTATGTCTCCAAATTATATCAACGACACCACTATACAGAGGACGGATGAACATCCCCACTTCCATATTCATTATTACCTAGATAAAAACATACCCTTAGCAAGCTATTATCCCCAATTTAACCAAACCATCCCAATAATCAAGCTGAAAATATAATCTAACTCAAGCCTCTAACCCAACCAATTAACAGGATCAAAACAAAAAGTCCTCGCACATAAACAAACAAAAAGAACAGAAGCTTGAAAAAATATTTCAACAAAAAAGGACGGAATTTGATCAAGAGGAAAATGAGATATATCATCCAGAGGGATCTTGCTTTGGCCTCTAAATCAATGCAAGTCATCATGCAGAATAGGTGGCAGAGTTTCACCTAGATCCTAATATTGTAGAGTGGTTCAGAAATAAAACACATTATAGATATTAGAATGTGAGTGTAGTCATGTAGCCTTTCTATATTTTGTTGTGCTCAGCCAATCCAAGAAAATCAATTCCACAGAGGATAGGTAAATCCCATGGCCAACAAGAGACCATTGGGTAGTAGAGAATGGAAGGGGATACTGTGCATCTTGTTGAAAACACCAGTTTGGTCTTTTGATATAGTATCCACATCCATATGTAAGAGGTTTCAAGTTCTAACTAAAAATACATTGACAAATAGGTTAATGCATGGAAAAATACCTAATGTATAGGATTCTCATAAGTCACCATGAATGAAGAAATGATCCACATGGAAGATATTTATTCTTCACTCTAATCATTGACATTTTCATCATTAATTTTCCAAAAGTAAAAAACCACAGTAAGCAAAAATAAAATGAGCTTCTTGTTTACCATACTGGAAAATAACAGATATCAAGCTTACCTCACTAGCAAGGCTATATTTTGCAAATTCAATAGCATGACGTGATGCTATGCCAATACTTTCGTTCATCCTTGGCAGCGTCTCTAGCATTCCTTCAAAAGTGTCCCTGGAAATTGTTGCTTTTGTATCCCCACCAAGTGTCCCTCTAACCGATTTTCGCTCCGAGCTTATTTTACCTTCTTCACTTGATTCCAGATCCATCATATTTGCTAGACCTTGCTGCTACACATTAACTCTGGTACTTTTTTATTCTATATGGGCAATGGAGTCCTTTGTATCCTCAATTGCCTCACCATATAAGTGAAGTTGGATTGGTGAACTGTGATCTGAACTACTCCCTCGGATTGGTGAAGGATTGGAAATAAATGGAATAGAATTATTAGTTTCTTCAATTGAAACAGAATGTGGAAAAGCTGCAGAACGTGCTTGTTCTCTCTTAGCTTGTGCATCTACTACAAGATGCTTCATAGATGTAGATGGGGTAGCAATGTCAGAATCATTTGACATAGTTCTAAATTTTACTTCTTTTGCTGCATCATACCTGTAACATAAGCCAAAATGATGAGAACAACAAAGGAAGGACAATATGAACATTAATAAGTGGGAATCTAAATATAACAACAAAAGGAATAAAACTGTAATTTGAAATGCAACCATTAGAAGAGGAGAATCTGTTTGAGAGTCATCAGGCTGACTTAAATAAGATTCAAGAATGGAATTTTCTGCATAATGATTCTCAACTTGCTGCACATTTTCCAATGTATCAAAAGGACCTTGTCCTTGACATAAAATATCCTTAGATCCAGTTGTGGATGCAAGATAGTCCATCAATCCAGTATCTTCTTGTGAACTAGATCCATTCTATCATGTATTTTCTTATGGACCAGATTCATTCCAATCAGTATATTCACTCAAAGCAGGTCCATATGCAACTTTTCCTTCCAACGGAGAGGGCTCATTTGAATTTTTACACATATACCATATTTTGTGTGTTTCTTTGTTTTGTATCCAAAAAACCAAGTATGCCTTTAATGACCATCACATTTATACTTTGAATTTCAAATACAAAATATAAATCTACCAAATTCATTCCAAATTTTCCTTCTTTTATCCTAAACTTTAAGATAAATGAAGAACATTTCAATAGCTCTTAGATGATACCATAAACTCAACAAATATTTTATGCAGTAGATATTTATCAGACAAAAGCTAAGATACAAAATCATGAAAGTAAGAGGCAGAATTTCAGTTTTCTTCATCTGCAGCAAAGGCACTGATTCTGGAAGCACATATTGAACCAGAAAAAATCAAGTAATAGAAGGACATTTCACGGTGTCTAAATATTTATTCAAGTTCTCTGGGATAATGTTTTATTAGGAATTAAAAAAGGGATTATGTTGAGAAATTAATGATTATAAAAAAAACATAAGTTAAAAACATTTGTGCATAGAGGATAGTAGATACAATCAATGTTTTTGGATTCTCTCATGTACTGGAAACCACCCATAGAAGGTCCAAGTGAAACTGACATTTTTGTAACTCTAAATGGAAACCCAAGAAAGACAAGATGTGTAGGGGACTATAGAGATAATACTATAGTTATCTTTGTGGAGATTATTGGAAAGGGTACAATCAACACAACAGAAATGAAGTCCTGGATAAAACCCTATCTCAAGCTTAGGATAATGAATATTGAGGTGGAAGGAGACTAAAATTATTATCAATTTGATGCAGGGTTCTTTTGTAGCTTCATATTGGAATTTATATCCCAAAACATGGTGGTTGATTGGTTAGCCAAATATGCCACCTATCAAAGAGGATATTAATTGGAAATACAAGCTAACATTATTACTAAGGATAATTTTAAATTGTTTCCAAATGGTTAGTGGGTTCTTGTTTCAATGGTAAAGCATAAGTGTTTCATAGCCACACCAAAGTTCAAATTCCCCAAAGACACGTTCACCCCACATGAGCCATCTCTCACTTGTGGAAGCAGGTCATCTCATATGGCATGCATAATTAGTACATTCCTTGTAGATGGGGCCGAATCCATGTTTTGAGAAACTATGCTGGAAGAAATAGCCCCTAGTGATGGCAATGAGCCAAGGTAGTATTCTTGAATGGGGAAGGAAACACTTGCCATAGTTGTAAATCATAAGCATAATCAAAAACGTTTTCCAAATGATGGATGCTTCCTGATTTGGTAAATTTTCATGATGCCATTTAGAAACATTGGAAAAGGGTCTTCACTTCTTTAGTCAAATATTGAAAATGGAGGAAGGGAACCACCAAACCAGCATGCATGAACTATTAGATTTTTATCATTTAAGCAATATGATATTAGGATCTTATTTGAGAGAATAACATGCACAACAATAATCACAAGAGATAAGGGACACAAAGACTTTCTTTAGGGAAACCATAAAGGAGAAAACCCCACAACTTCCTCAGAGATAGAATGAGCACCAATGGCAGCAGTAAAAGCCAAAGACAAAAATATGATCTCCAACAACTGTTCTCTCTCTCACTTGTGTGAGCACTTCCTCTCTCACTCATCCGCCCTAGTTGAGTGAGTGTGTTTAACAAATAGAGAGGCTCACTCTCTATTTATACTAATTTTAGACTTGAAAATTACTTACCAGGACTGACATCTCTAGGAGATTCTAATAACCCTAGTGCCCCTCAATTGTGGGTACTTTTCCCTTCGACCAACATGGAGGGTTAACCTTAACTCAATTGTGGGGTCTATTTCCCCGACTTACAACGGAGGTTTAACCTCATTGACTTTGCATGACTTTATTATATTAATGACTCTCTCGATAGGAACATTGATGTACAATGAAATACAAATGATTCTCTCGATAGGAACATCGGGGTACAATATAACATATACAAATGAATACATTCTGAAGTTAAAGTTACAAATACATCAACACTCCCTCTTAACTAGGAAGGTATTTTGTTGACACAATTCATCAGCACAAGTCTTCTTCTCTGGATCCAAAGCTGGATCATCACTGGATCATAATCAAAGCTGGATCATCATCAAAGCTGGATCATCACTGGATCATCATCAAAGCTGGATCATCACTAGATCATCAACAACGCTGGATCATCACTGGATCATCATCAAAGTTGGATCATCACTAGATCATCATCAAAGCTAGATCATCACTGAATCATCATCATCGTCACTACTCTCTCTATCTCGAGCAAATAGTTCTATCTCTCAATTCTACTCATCATAGGAATTTCTACATAGTCGAACCTTTTTCATGCTGGTTGTAGGCCTAGCCTCCATGTATGTCTTCATCTTCTTCAACACTTATATCCGACCCAGTCCGAAGTGGTCCGACTAGCACTTACATCTGACCATGGGAGGAACACATCCACCACCATGTTAGAAAGGCCTAGCACTCAGTTTTGACCATGGGAGGCCCATCTTGCCACCATGTCATAAAGGCTCGTCCAACACTTATATCTAACCATGCGAGGCCCAGCCTTCCACCTTGTCAGAAAGGCCCAGCACTTACATCCGAACATGGGAGGCCTAGCTTGCCACTAGTCGAAAAGGATCAACACTCACATCCGACCATGGGAGGCCCAGCCTGTCACCATGTCAAAAAGGCTCAGCACTTATATTTGACTATGGGAGGCCCAACCTACCACCATGTCAGAAAGGCTCTGCACTTACATCTGACCCAGTCAGAAAGGATCTGCACTTACATCTGACCCCGTAAAAAATGATCTGCATTTACATCTGACCATGGGAGGCCTAGCTTGCCACCATGTCAGAAAGGCTCTGCACTTACATTTGACCATGGGAGGCCCAGCCTGCCACCATGTCATAAAGGCTCTGCACTTACACTTGACCATGGGTGGCCTAGCCTACCACCATGTCATAAAGGCTCTGAACTTACCTCTGACCTTGGGAGGACCAACTTGCCACCATGTCAGAAAGGATCTGCACTTACATTTGACCATGGGAGGACCTGCCTACCACCATGTCAGAAAGGCTCATGGACTCATCACTTCCTCTTGGAAGGAACCTCGATCTGGATAACACCAAGATTCTCCCTGAAGTACTCAAACTTCACTCTAACCATTTCTCGCATAGAATCCCATCAGGGTTGATTACGTCTAAGGATAACCTGTGAGATTCGCCAGGATTGATTACATCCAAGGAAAACCTACAAGACTTTTTATGTCTGAGCAACCTACAAGCTTTGCCAAGATTTTATGCTCAAAAAACCTATCTCACCCGCTATGCTAGAACTCTCTCTTTCAAGAGATCTCGATCTGGATCACATACTAGAGCTTCACTGCTCCTCTCTGCATTATAAAAAATGCAAGTCAGATCAATCAAGTCAAATAGTAGTTTTCAAAAGAAACATACTACCTCCCAAATAGCTGAGCAAGTGGCAACATATTTTTCCATGGCTATTCTCAGCACCATGCAGGACTTCTTCCTGCTAAACTAAGAGATCACAATTGATTCCATACTGAAGCAGCACCCCGAAGTGCTCTTCCTATCAATGGCACTGCCTACCCAATATGAATCCACATAACCCTCCAGGTAAATGTTCTGATTTGCCTCATACTGGATCCCATAATCAACTGTAACCTTTAGGTACCTCACTACATGCTTTGTAATCATTAGGTGAACATGTATCAATGTGTTCATAGCAAAGAAAATATCTGGTATCATATTTGCCAGGTAAATCAAGGACCCAATCATTTAACAATTCATCGTAGCATCAACCAACTCTAATGAAGAATCACTCAATAGCTTCAGGTTCGACGCCATAGGTGTGGCCATGGCCTTCCAGTCCATCATCCTAAACCTCTTCAGGATATCTAATACATACTTCCCTTGTCCTAGGGAGATTCCATCTAGATTCTGCCACACCTCCATGCCTAGAAAGTAGTGCATCGTATCCAAGTCCTTCATCTCGAACTTGGCAACACGTCTCCTTCTTGCAACTTTAATGAGTTCCTCTTTTCTGTCAGGAAAAATTCATCGACATATAACATGAGCATCACTGGTATTCTGCCTTCAACCTTGAATTAAAGGTTGGAATCCCCTTTACTCTAAGTAAATCCTAGAGTCATCAGTAATATGTCCATCCTGTCGTACCATGTCGAACCTCGGGATCTTCTGCAGTCACTCCATCTGAAGTGGAGCATCATTCTCCCTCTTCCTTTCATACTCTATGCATTGAAACATTATGTACTAGAGTGACAAGTAGCTTCCTTTGCTACTAATATTCTATGTATCCATCTAGAGTCACTAGATATCAAGATCCTGAACTTTTTCAAAAGTTCTTCTCACACCCATCTGTGATCTTGTCATACTCTATAGGCTTTCATCTTCAACCTTGTAGCAAAGGTTAAGATATTCATTACTCTAGGTTATCTTCAAGATCCTCATGTATGTGTTATCCCATGGGTGTCTTCTGATCTCATACAAGGCCTTATTTAATTTGCACACATGAGTCTTCCTGTCACGTGCCTCAACTCCTACTGGATGCAAATGTATCTTCGTAGTCTATGCCTTCTTTCTGTGAGAAGCCTCATTCTACGAATCTTTCCTTGTATCCCACGATGTTGTAATCTACTGCATGTTGGATCATGTAGATCCATATGGAAGACATTACAGACTTCCCTTTAGGTCTGGATACTGCATCCTAGACATCATTCTTCTTGAACTGGTATTCTCCTTCCCTTTCTTCTTGGCCACTTCTTCATAGCTGGAAGGCTCTGCATCAATGATGTCACTCAACAGTGTCACATAACTAGAGTGTGTCTGAGGCATATTTCTTTCTTTGAAATAATCGTCATATTATTCTTCATCTTGGATTCTTTCTTGAACTGTCGTCACTTGTTCTTCGTAACAAATCTCATCCTTCTTTTCTTGTAGGTGATTGTACGCAATATTTCCTACAAGTCAAATGCACCAGTTGTATGGTTAGAAACATTTCATAAGGCATTTTCATAATGGAAAATTCTTATGCATAAATATATAATCATGCAACTATTTTAGCTAATATAACATTCATCCATATCTCACGGAAACTTTCTAGATGCCTTCCATCTCTACCAAGACATCATTGATATTATGCACTAATCCAATACGTCAACAAAGAGGTTTCATTCTAGATAAGTAGCAATGGAGAGTTGTATAGCACCATCAACTACTTACCCATCACATGCATATTAGTAGTATACTTTCATTAATGCAAACATTCTATCATGCATAATACATCAACTAAATATAAACAAATGCATAACAAAACAATGTCATGAAATGACAATTGAATACTTATCTTTATTTGTTTCGTGGGTAGACTCCTTCTTTCAACTTCATCATCTTCTTCATTCATAACAGCATCATTTCTTATCCAAATTCTCAAAATGGATAAGAGGTTCTTCAAGAATTGAGTTCTTCATATTCCTCATCGCTTGAGGAATCTTCTTTGAATCGTGAGATCTTGATTTTTGGTTGCTCCCATCTTCTCTTCTCTTATTATGGGTCGAGCTTCATCTTGTGTGTGCTCTTCCTAGAGTCTATTGAAATTAATCACTTCCTTCTGGCACACATTCCTTGAATGAATGAATCCCATGATCCTCGGAGGCCATTCAATGTGGTTATCATAACTTTTGCATTCTCCACTTCTTCTTCTACTGCTTCACATTGTTCTTTGATTTGAGAGACCCTTGTAAAGTATGGCTGTATGGTCTTTGCATTCTGGATCTTCATATTCTTCATCTGGTTTCTCAAAGTAACATTTTGATTTATGTTCTTCCATTCAAATATCTTGGTCAAGGAATCAAACATCTCTTTAGGTGTCTTTAGGGAAGACACTTGTGGTATAAGGTGATCCTCTTGGCCTTGACCAAGTTCTTCTTCTGTAAGGCTTTAGCCTCGTCTCCCTCTAGAACTGCAATATCTCCACTTATGTAGGTGTCCAATTCATTTTATTCAAGAACCATTGAAATCATATACTTCCATTCTCGGAAGTTGTCATCTTCACCAATCTTGTCATCAAGTTGGTGTGATTATTCATCTTAAAATAAGAACCTCAACTGTAAATAGCAAAAGATTATATCTTACTGATTTGAGGTGTATGTCCTGGTTTCGTATCTCGCTGATCTAGGGTTTGTTAGAGAATCCCTATTTTTCAAAAATTCAAATCTTACAAATATGATTGGATAGAAATATGGGCCTCTTCAAGGCGAGTTGTCCAATGTACTCATTTTCTGAAAACAGTGGATGGAAGCTCCCAGAACAGGAATCCCTAGTTTTCCAATTTCTTATGCAGAAATGCCTGATACTGTTTCTGTGGTATATTTGGATGTAATATTCCTCTATGTCTAAAATTTCATATTGGGGTAACCTCATCTATCCTCTTTCCAACACCATAGGTTTGACCAGAATTGGTTTCACCAATTGGGACTTATGAGAGTTTTCCCAAGTTGACGTCTTTCACGATTGTTCAACATAGAAAACTTGTATGGTCTTCCACGTGTCACTATTTCACCTTCAAGGTATGAAAAATTTACCACATAAATTAAAATCCATGCCCTATTTAGAACATCTTGCAAAATTCCATTTGGACCTTCGTATCTCGAGATATAGAAATTATCCCTAGGTGTCCTGTTTAGGGATTAATCCTAGAAGAGGTTGGAACTCTGATTTGGAGGAATCATATCTCCTAGAATATAGTGAATATGAGGCTGAAATTTTTACACAAGGTACATCAGGATTTTTTATTCATCTTGTGAAAATTTAGGCTCTTGATATTTCTTGAATCTTGAGATATAGTGAATGTACCAAAACTACCAGTTTTACTATTTTAGGGTTTTTCATGCCTGGGGTCAAACTAGGGTTTGACTTTCTGAGAGTTTAACCCAACCAAAATTCTTGACCTTGGTATCTAAATTTTGATTTTTAGGAGGATATAAATCCTATGCTTGGCTCACTCTAAAATTCCATTTCTGTAAAAAGCCCTAATTTCCTGCAGCAAAAAACTAAAAATGCCCAGAATCAAATTCTGCTTCGACAGAAAGATGGACCCTTCAATGGAGAGTTAGCCTACCCTTCTTTTGTTTATGGATTGTGGAGAGAGACCCAAAAAGTAATAAGCCCTATATTTTGCAGTTGTACAATGTCTTCTTCTCAAGTTAGCTCTGATACCATGTTAGATTTTTATCATTTAAGAAATATGATCTTAGGATCTTATCTGAGAGAATAACATGCACAAAAATAATCACAAGAGACAAGAGACACAAAGATTTTCCTCAGGGAAACCAGAAAGGATAAAACCCCGCAACTTCCTCAGATATAGAATGAGCACCAATGGCAGCAAAAAAACCCAAAGACAAAAAGATGATCTCCAACAGTTGTTCTCTCTCTCACTTGTGTGAGCACTTCCTCTCTCACTCATGCGCCCTAGTTGAGTGAGTGTGTGTAACAAATAGAGAGGCTCACTCTCTATTTATACTAATTTCTGACTTGAAAATTACTTACCAGGGCCGACATCCCTAGGAGATTCTAATAACCCTAGTGCACCTCAACTGTGGGGACTTTTCCCTCCGACCAAAAAGGAGGGTTAACCTTAACTCAATTGTGGGGTCTATTGCCCCGACTTACAATGGAGGTTTAACCTCATTGACTTTGCATGAATTTATTGTATTAATGACTCTCCCGATAGGAACACTGGGGTACAATGAAATACAAATGTTTCTCCCAATAGGAACATCGGGGTACAATATAATATATACAAGTGAATACATTTGGAAGTTACAAATACATCAACATGAACAAAAATTGTTTTGTATATGGAAAGATAACAACCAACAACTCTTCTACGTCAGGAAATATGGAAGGCTCATCTTCTCTGGAGTTTATTCTCTTTACAATTTACATTCCTTCTAAATTCCCTCCCTCTAATTTTCTAGATTTGCTCCCTAAATTCTAATTCATTGAGGATGGAAAAACATCTGACTAAAACAAAAATGAGATTATGTGAGCAGACTAGAATAGTGACAGGCCTGACAAGTAGCAAAAAGTACTTCCTAACCTTGGAAAAATAACTCACCAACAGAATCAATGATACACCTACTTCCATCATGTAGGAGCTGGATCGAAGCTCGTATGTAGAGATCATGAAGCTGAGAGAGAAAAGTAGCATAGAGAGGGAATAGTACTTATGAGGCTCGGGCTCTAAGCACTCAAGAGAAATAAACTATATATATCTGGTAGCAACAGAATACAAGGTTAATAAGATAATTGTAGGTCTTGGAGAATGACTGACAGGATAAGATGGATAGGAATGAGGAAAATAAATAGCTCAAAGAGCTCATAAACTACTCAGAAATAAATTATTATAGGTAGAGGCAGAGAGACTTATAATTTAAAGCAAAATATTAATAACTTGAAGGATACAAGCTGCTTTTTAATATTGAAACATAGACTACCTAAAGGAAACCTTTGAAAGAGATGATTGGGCCAACTTCATGAGAATGAAGAAATGGGAAGATTTTTTTAACTTACACTTCCGGCCTTTAATTGGGATGACAATGCCAACACATCAAATAGTACATACAAAGGAAAAACAAGGGTTTGATAAGTTCCCTTCACTATTTTGATTGAGTTCTCAATATCTACCTTTGCTCCTAAACCAAGATAGCTCAGATCTATCACGTTATGCGTAAACAAATTTAATGGAATTTAACCACAGAATTTCAATCTTAAATGAATTTAATCAAAACTAATTACCAAACAACAATTTTTTTTTGGATGACTATGAAATTTGTGGAATTTCAAACTTAGCACTGGTGTATGGGAAAGCTTCTAATTTGAACTTTAGAACTGGTTTATGGTCTGTTACGTGTGACTTATAATGTAGTAATAGGAGTATATGTGGGTTTTCTAGTAATGACACTTGTATATTTTGAATTTTGTTTATTTTTCATAATAAGGGTTGTGTGTGTGTATATATATATAGAGAGGTAGACAATATATAGTAAATAGAGGGTTATTTTACCCAGAAAAAGAGTCTCCAGAAAGCTGTCCTAATCACTAGATGATATAGAAAAATGTTATGCATTGTGATATTAATTATACAAATGCATCAACAAGACATGTTAATTTAAAAATAGTGCTATAATTACACGTGGCCCACCTCGTGTTCCTAATTTAATTGATTTCAATATAGAAATCACTGGCTAGCTGACCATAGTACTAACAGGTCCAAATATCCTATTAAAAAACTTCCATAATGCAATAATGGCTCATCTATTAGCCATCACCCATAATAACCTGTCATTTTTATTGTGCTAATGGATAAGTGGTGGATCTCAACCATTAGCTTCTATTTTTTCATTATATGTCAGTCATGGATATTACCAAATTCACAGTTGGGTACTTGTCTTGGAGGTGGTTGTCTTTGTTAGGCTCTGGTTCTTCCTCTTGCCCTTTGGATGAGACTAGCACAACCAAGTGAACTTGATCACATAACTTGAACATGCACTACAACATGAGATATTCATGTATCTCTTTCACCTTTAAGTTGAGTATACTTCATTAGACACTGCTCACCATACAAGGAGCATTGTCCTGATCATTGGTATGCTTGTATAAATGATCCATTCTACGTCTATTTTTTTTCTTAGTTTTGTTTCTGAATGGAAAAAGTTGGACAAAAGTATAAATTTAGCTATTACTAAATAAAATATACTTTTGAATTAAACTTTGACCAAGTAGAACATTTTCATTCTGTCCATAATAAATACAAAGTCTCAACTATAGTATGCTCCCTTGCAAGATGAATATCAGAGGCCCAATTGTTGTCATCTCCTAAAACTACCTTCAACCAAATAATAGGGTGAATAATATTGGAGTTTCAAATATTGGAAATCCAATGCCAAAGTGCCACAACTTTGGGCAAAATCAGAAAAGGTGAAGGAAAGTTTCTTCCTTGTAGAAAAAGGGGAAAACAGGGGCTGTGTTTCCTTTTTAATTATGATAGTCTTAATAGCCAATACTAAAAAAGACAGGGACATGGAAAATAAGGTATTCTCATGTTTGATTGGACTTACTGGATCCTTCTAGATCTTGTTCAATGTATGGAACCATGTAGAGAGTTTGGAGTTGGTGTTCAATTGTTTGTTAATTTTTTCTTCAATTGGGGCCAATTTGGCCAACAACTCGTATACACATGGAAAATATAGCGTGGTGAAGGATGTCGAATTATTTTGACACCAATCCTTCAACCTTTTGCTAAGGGAATTTGGAACCCTTGTCAAGTATTTGGTTTTATCCATGGATTCCCTTTCGATGTTTTTACATGGAATTTAGTTTTAAGTTCTGTTCAATTCAACCAATTCCTTTTGAGGAAATCAAATAAATCCTTGAAAGTTTTTATTTTCTTAGGCAAATTAACTTATTAAGTCATTAAGCAAAAGAAAATGTGCTCCAAATATTTTCCATTTTGGACAAGTAAAGGATTCCATCATAGCAAAATATCAACAATGAATCCGAGGTTGAGCCTCATCTCTTTTCCATATTAGGAGTAGCTTGCAACTCTCCCAGGAATTTCAACCATTTCAGAAGGAGCTTGCATATTTTCCATATCTTACAAATGCATTGAACAATGATGGAGTATTTCACTTTGAAAGTTTGACTAGGCTGGCTCAGTCAATAGAAGAGTTGTATTACTTTTGAAAAGCTAGGAAATCCTTATCCTTTTTGTTTTCAAATTTCAATTTTCAACCACTCTTTCCATCTTGAGGAAATCATTAATCTAATATTTTTTATAGTATTCTCCATGTTCACAACATGAAAATTCATTTTCTTTTGTTCTAAACCCATTTATTTTTTGTCTCCTCTATTTGCAGCAATAATTATATTGCAGTGGGATTTACCAAGGGCTCTCCTTATTCTATTGTTTGATATTCCATGCAAAAAATAATTTACAAATTCCATTTCCATATATTCTCTTTGATTTTTTTGTTTTGCTCAGATGGCGTCCCCTGACAACAAGTAGAAATTTCTGATATTGATGAGAAGTGACTGCCCCAAATACATCTTACTTCAAGACAATTGTTTGTTTGTAACATGCCTATAATATTTGGTGAATTGGTTTTGTGTTTGTTATATGGATATTGAGGTGATTCTGTGTTGGTTAAAACTTTTATGCCTATAATTTCATTGAGTAAATTTTGTGCTTGATGCAAGCCTGCCATTTTCCTGAAGGTTATAAATCTCTTGGCTTTCTATGGATTCCTGAATTAAGGGTATTGAGCATAGACAACCAAGACAAATTTAGGAAAAAATATTGTCCGAATTTCAATGAAATTGAAGCAGAGTGAACTTTTCTTCATAATTCTACAATCTATCACTTTGGTTACAATGATATTTCTTGTAAGACAATTTCTTTACCTCCAGTAGAGAGTGAATGCAAACTTAAGATTATTTATTGGATTCTTTATTAAGGAATTTGTCTAATTTTAGGGAAATTTCACTAGAGGAATATTTGAAGCTATTTTACTGTCCTTTTTCAAATCATAAAGGATTTTCACTTTAGATGGAAAGGCTACATACATATATGACAAAGTGGGTGCATAGTAGCTTAAACCTAGCAACTAATCTTCTATATCTAAATTAAAATGAACAAAAATACATTCAATCTGCATAAGTGCTATGCACAGTCAATTGTAGGGGTTTAATGTGATTGGAAATATCAACGATGGACCAAGAATTTTATTAACAACACTCATTAATTAACAAAGTTTTATTGTTCTCAATTTAGCAGGAAGCCAATTCTGACAAGTAGTCATGGTATAGGTCATATATAGAGTAAAGATAATGCAAAGGAATGCACCAACCATATCCATATCATCAAACATTTGAAATATCACTTAAGAGGCATTGCATGATGCATGGTTAGTCGCAAGGTCAATTTGGTCACAACCTATGAAGCTTCAATAAGCAAGTGGTAATAATCTTCATCTTGTAAGTTATGATCTATGATTAATATGGCATTTGTTCCCATCCTTCTTAGGAGGGACTCTGCGGAGATTTATTCCTATTCACCATCTTGAATTAATATCCACAATCAAGGATGATCATGCTCCATTCACAACTATGCTAGTTGATCTGCTAGCTGAAGACAACCATGCTTTCCCAAACTTATTCACTTTCCTACTCCATTTAGTGATTTCACCACTAATTTTAAATCCCCATAAATTTTGATATCATTTAACCATGTGTCTCATGGTCTGGTCATTGGAATGGAAACTACATTGATATATGATAAATTGTTAATTCCTTTTCCCATTCAATATGAATTCCATCCCGATCAGAGATCAATAAACTACCTCCTTCCCCACATGTGTTTGGATTTTTGTTAACAACAATGTCAAAATATCCATGAGGATTGTTGGTCGTGACTATCCACTTTTTTGACTTATGCTCCACCTTAAAAAAAATTGTGTAGGACCATTTTGTCTTACATCCATGCTTCCAAACCATCATCTACCAATTCTCCTTCCCACTTTCTTTTTTCTCCACCCATTCCTTTTACAAGAGACCATACCTAGTTGGTGAATTGAGAAGAATATGAAATATGTTTTCATTATTTTCTTTGCAGAGGAAATGAAGTCCAAGACACTACCACGATCATCTTTATAGATAATTTCATCTCAATATTATGTTCTTCAAGGAAAACCATAAAAAATACCAGTTTTTAATGGAGCATGAAATTTCCATATTTCATCATCATGGCTTCCCATGGATTTATCATATCCAATTTTCACTTTATATAAACCTCCTTTTTTGTTTCCCATACAAAATGTCAAATTTCTTATGTGTTGTGATTGGGGTTTTAATTATTGCATCTACTTATTGGTTCCATTCATTTACTATATGGTCCTTCAATCCCAAAACACCAACTTTCCAACCAAACTGTCATTTCTGATTGGTAACACAGTATTAATAAACACTATGTTGCTGATAAAAAATTTAGAAGAAAATGATGTTTAGGTGCATGATAGAAATTAAAAGATCCTTTAGGTACATTACAAAAATTAAAAGGGCTTTTATAATTTCGCAAATTTTCCTTTCTATCATAACCATTACTCTTTGTCAAACAAAAATTTATAGAAACTGGGAGGGAGTATGATTTTGAATCCTTTTGAAGTTTAGAGACCTGGTTCAATATTTTTGGTTGGGTGTAACTCCGGGAAAGTCAAAACCTAGTTTGACCCCGAGCTGGAAAAACCCTAAAATACTAAAATTGATAAGTTTTGGTGCATTCTCTATATCTTGGTATTGGAGAATGTGCAAGATTTGAAACTTTCATAGGCCAAATATACAATACTAATTTACAATGTGTCCAAAATTCAGCCTCATATTCGCTCTATTCTAGGAGATATGATCCCTCCAAGTTAGGGTTCTAGCCTCTTACAGGATTCATCCTTAAACAGGACACCTAGGGAGAATTGCTATATCTCAGGATACAAAGGTACAAATTAAATTTATGAAGATGTTCCATAAAGGGAACGACCTTTAATTTAGGTGGTCCAAGTTTTAGACCCCGAATATGAAACAGTGATACGTGGAAGTCCGTACAACTTCGCTATGCTGAACAGTCCTGAAACATGTCACCTTGGGAAAACGATCATAAGTCCCAATTGGTGAAACTAATTATGATGAAAAATATGGTTTTGGAACAGAGACAGGCGAGGCTACCTCAGTACAAATTTTTAGACATAGAGGAGTAGTAATTTCTGAGATATCGCAGAAACAGTATCAATCATTTCTGTAGAAGAAATTGGAAAACTAGGGCTTCTTGTTCCATGAGCTTCCCTCCACTGTTTTCAGAAAAGGACTACATTGGACAGCTCACTTTGAAGAGATATATCTTTCTATCCAATCAGATCTGAAATATTCCAAGTTTTAAAAATTAGGGTTTCTCTGACAAACCCTAGATCAGCCAGCTATGGAACTAGGATGGACACCTCAAATTGGTAAGATCTAATCCATTGCTATTTTCATTTGAGGTTCTCATTTCAAAGTGATCTATCACATCAGCTTGATGATAAGCTTGGTGGAGTTGACAACTTATAAGCATGGAAGTATATGATCTCTCTGAAGAAAATGAATTGGATACCTACATAAGTAGAGAGGTTCTAGTTCCAAAGGGAGATGAGGCTCAAAGCCTTACGCAAGAAGAACTTGGTCAAGGCCAAGAAGATCATTGCTGATTCAATCATGAATCAACTTGTACCACAAATGTCTTCCCTAAAGACACGTAATATGTTTGATTCCTTGACCAAGTTATTTAAAGGGAAGAACATAAATTGGAAGATGACTTTGAGAAAACAGTTGAAGAATGTGAAGATCCAGAATGCAAAGACCGTGTAGTCGTACTTTACAAGGGTCTCTCAAATCAAAGTACAACTTGAAGTGATAGAACAAGAAGTGGAGAATGCAGAAGTGGTGATAACCACCTTGAATGGACTCCCAGGATCATGGGATTCATTCATTCGAGGAATGTGTGCCTAAAGGAAGTGATTACTTTCAGTAGACTCTGGGAAGAGTGCACAAAAAAAAAAAAAGCTCGACTCATAATAAGAAAAGAGAAGATGGGAGCAACTGCAAATCAAGCTCTCACCATCCAAAGAATATCCCTCAAGCGATGAGGAAATACGAAGGACTCAACTCTTGAATAAACTCTTATCCATCTTAGCATTTGGATAAGAAATGATGCTATTATGAATGAAGAAGATAATGAAGCTGAAGGCTCAAGAAGGAGTCTACCCATGAAACAAATAAAGATAAGTACTCAATTGTCATTTCATGATATTGTTTTTGTTATGCATTTGTTTATGTATTATGCATGATAGAATGTCTGCATTAATGATAGTATACTACTAATATGCATATGATGGGTAAGTAGCTCATGGTGCTATACAACTCTCCATTGCTACTTATCTAGAATGAAACGTCTTTGCTGACATATTGGATTAGTGCACAATCTCTATGTTGTCCTGGTAGAGATGGAAGGCATCTAGAAAAGTTTCCGTGAGATATGGATGAATGTTGTATTGGATAAAATAGTTGCATAATCATATATCTTGATGCAAAAGAATTTTTCATTATGAATATACCTTATGAAATGTTTCTAACCATACAACTAATGCATTTGACTTGTTGGAAAGATCGCGTACATAATCACCTACAAGAAAAGAAGGATGAGACTTGTTCCAAAGAACAAGTAACAACCGTTCAAGATGAAGAATAATATGACGAATGCAGTGACATCATTGATGCAGAACCTTCAAGCCATGAAGAAGTAAACAAGAAGAAAGGGAAGACCAGTTCAAGAAGAATGATGTCTAGGATGTAGTATCAATACATGAAGGGAAGCTCGTAGTTCCATCATGTAGTAGATGGAAACATCATGGGATACAAGGAAAGATTCGTAGCACGGGGAATAGACTATGAAGAGACATTTGCAGCCAATGGGAGTTGAGACACATGACAAGCAGAATCATGTGTGCAAATGAAAGAAGGCCTTATATGAGCTCAGAAGACACCCATGGGATAACACATACATGAGGATCTTGATGAAGACCTGAACCTTTGCTACAAGGTTGAAGATGAAAGTCTATAGAGGACGACAAACTCACAGATGGGTGCGAGAAGAACTTTTGAAAAAGTTCAAGATAGATGATCTTGGTATCTAATGATCCTAGATGGATACATAGAATATTAGTAGTAGAGGAAGCTACTTGTCACTTCGGTACAGAATTTTTCAGTGCATAGAGTACGAAAGACAGAGGAAGAATGATGCTCTGCTTCAAAGGGAGTGACTGCAGAAGATCCTGAGGTTCGACCTGGTACGACAGGATGGACAGATTACTAATGACTCTAGGATTTATTGAGAGTAAAGAGGATTCCAACCTTTGCTTCAAGGTTGAAGGTGGAAGACTAGTGATGCTCCTGTTATATGTCGATGACTTGTTCTTGACAGAAAAGAGGAACTCATTAAATTTGCAAGAAGAAGAATTGCTGTCGAGTTCGAGATAAAAGACTTAGGGATGATGCACTACGTTCTAGGCATGGAGGTGTGGACAAGGGAAGTATGCAGTAGAGATCCCGATGAGGTTCAGGATGATGGAATGCAAGGCCATGACCACACCTATGGCATCGAACCTGAATCTATTGAGTGTTGCTTCATCAGAGTTGGTTGATGCCACGATGTATCGTTAGTTGATGTACCTGACAAATACGAGACCATATATTTGCTTTGCTATGAACACATTGAGACATGTTCACTTGATGGTTGCAAAGCATGTAGTGAGGTACTTGAAGGGTACAGTTGGTTATGGGCTCAAGTATGAGGCGAATCAAAATATTAACCTGGAAGGTTACGTGGATTCATATTGGGCAGGTAGTTCCATTGATAGGAAGACCACTTTGAAGTTCTAATTCAGTATGGGATCAAGTGTGATCTCTTGGTTTGGCAGGATGGAGTCCTGCATGGTGCTGAGTATAGCTGAGGCAAAAGATGTTTCCAATTGCTATTTGGAAGGTAGTATGTTTCTTTTGAAAACTACTATTTTATTTTCTTGATCTGACTTGCATTTTTGTATGATGCAGAGAGGAGCATTGAAGCTCCAGTATGTGATCCAGATCGAGATCTCTCGAAAGAGGGAGTTCTAGCAAAGCTGGTGAAACAGGTTGTTTGAGCATAAATCCTGGAGAAGCTCATAGGTTTCTCAGACGTAAATAGTCCTGTAGGTTTTCCTCGGATGTAATCGGTCCTGGCGAAGCTCACAGGTTATCCTTGGACATAATCAGCCTTGATGTGATTCTATGCTAGAAATGGCCAAAGTGAAGTCTGAGTACTTCAGGGAGAAGCTTGGTGTTCTCCAGATCGAGGTTCCTTCCAAGAGGAAGTGATGAGTCCGTGTGCCTTTCTGACATGGTGAGAGGATTGGTTCCTTCCATGGTAAGATATCAGTGCTGATGCCACATCCAGTATGAAAAAGGACTGTCTCTGTGTATATGCCACATCTAATATGAAAAAAGACTAGCTCTATGATGCCACATCTAGTATGAAAAAGGACTAGCTCTGTGATGACACATCTAGTATGCAAAAGGACTAGCTCTGTGTAGATGCCACATCTAGTATGAAAAAGGACTAGCTCTTTGATGCCACATCTAGTATGAAAAAGGACTAGCTCTGTGATGACACATCTAGTATGAAAAAGGACTAGCTCTGTGTATATGCCACATCTAGTATGAAAAAGGACTAGCTCTATGATGCCACATCTAGTATGAAAAAGGATTAGCTCTGTGATGACACATCTAGTATGAAAAAGGACTAGCTCTATGTAGATGCCACATCTAGTATGAAAAAGGACTAGCTTTGTGATGCCACATCTAGTATGAAAAAGGATTAGCTCTGTGATGACACATCTAGTATGAAAAAGGACTATCTCTGTGTAGATGCCACATCTAGTATGAAAAAGGACTAGCTCTATGATGCCACATCTAGCATGAAAAAGGGATGGCTCTGTGATGATACATCCAGCATGAAAAAGGGCTGGCTATGTAGAGGACTACATCCAGTATGAAAAAGGACTGGCTTTGTAGATATGCATCCAGCATGAAAAAGGGCTGGCTCTGTCGATGAAGACCTACATGGAGGCTAGGCTTGCAACTAGCATGAAAAAGGATTGGCTCTGTAGAACTTCCTGTGACGAGAAGAATGAAGAGATAGCACCATTTGATTGAGATAGTAGAAGAAGTAATGATGATGATGATTCAGTGATGATATAGACTTGATGATGATCTAGTAGTGACGATCTAGATCAAGTGATGATCTAGACTTGATGATGATCCAACAATGACGATCTAGATTAAGTGATGATCCAACAGTGACGATCCGAATTAAGTGATGATCCAATAGTGACGATCTAGATCAAGTAATGATCTAGACTCGATGATGATCTAGTGATGATCCAGTCTTGATGAAGATGACTTAACAGTGAAGATGACTTGACGATGAAGATGACTTGACAATGAAGATGACTTGAAGATGAATATGACTTGAAGACGAAGATGAATTGATGATGATCCAGATGATACAGAGAAGAAGACTTGTGCTAATAAATTGTGTCGAGAGAATACCTTCCTGGTTAAGAGGGAGTGTTGATGTATTTGTAACTTCGAAATGTATTTACTTGTATATCTTATCTATTGTACCTCGATGTTTATTCCGGGAAGTATCTATAATGTAATTGAGTTATGTCAAGCCTCGATGTTTCAATCGAGAGATTCAATAATGTAAACAAGTCATGTAAAGTCATTGAGGTTAACCCTCCATTGTAAGTCAGGGAAATAGTCCCCACATTTGTGTCAAGGTTAACCCTCCTTGTTGATTAGAGGGAAAAGTCCCCACATTTGTGGGGCACTAGGGTTATTAGACTCTCCTAGAGATGTTGGCTCTAGTAAGTAATTGTTAAGTGGGGATGACATGTTAAAGTGGACATTAAGTGAATGAAAGAATATAAATAGAGAGTGAACCTCTCTATTTATCACACACACACTCACTCACTGGGCACATGAGTGAGAGAGGAGATGCTCTCTCAAGTGTGAGAGAGAGAAAAAGCTGTGGAGATCATCTTTTCTATTTTTGGGTTTTACTGCTACCATTGGTGCTCATTCTATCTCTAAGGAAGTTGCGGGGTTTTCTCCTTTATGGTTTCCCTGAGTAAAATTCTTTGTGTCTCTTGTCTCTTGTGTTTATTGATGTGCATGTTATTCTCTCAGTTAAATATCCTAAGAAAATTCTAGCTTGAATGATAAAATCTAACATCTTTACATGACCTTTTGTGGTGTCTAAGGGATACAATGATGTCTCATGAGACGCATAGACAAACATTATGGTATAATACCCTAAATTTTTGCATTGAGCCACGTCACCGGCACCAAGAACCATGTCTAGTGTTCTAATTAACTTCAAAACTAGCACCATATCCCACTTACAAGTCAAATATTCCCTATGGAGGGCCAATATGGTGGTTTGGGACCACACACATGCAACATATATCCATAGTAAAATGATACAATGTAAGCTAGTCCTAAATTTTTAATATACCATGGAATGGTCCTCAAGTTCCATCCCTAATGTATGCCTCCTCAACTTATTGGTCATATCTCACATGTAGGCAAAGGATTCCCTACACATGCCCTATCCAATGATGTGGGTTACTATGCAAAGAACATGAGAACCATAGGGAAATGTTCTATCAAAAAAACATGGTTTTTGTTATCCAATGAAGGATTAGTGACCAAGAAGAATCCATAATGTGACGAATCTCAAAATAGCCACCATATCCCTATGACAGGAAAAAGGTGGACTAGGGCCTCATGGATGGCCTATGTAGAACCCAAAAGCCACATGTTATAGACTAAAAATATAAATCTTCACCATGTAACATGAATTAGGTCATGAGAACCATCCTTTGTGTACTAAACCTTCAAATGTGATACCACATCTCAATCACATGCCAAAGATTTCCTATGCATGGGATATGTTGTGGGATTTTCAAATGTGATATAACCACCGCCCCCAAAATTCCAAATTCTTGTGACTTTTAAGGGAGGTTTTTTTAAAACCACCCCCAAAAGTCCAATTCTCAGGACTTTTGAGGGGGATTTTTAAGAATCACACCCAAAGACCTAAAAACAATTGGGGGGTGGGGTTAGAAAAACCGTTGCAAGCCAAAACTACCTCCAAAAGAGTTATTGTTGTAGTGAATTGTTACACATTTACGCTGCAGAAGTGTTCACCACTTGTGAAAGAACATGTATCGCAAAACATTATAGCTACGGGTTAGATTTTCCATGCATGTTCCATAGCTTAAGAAAAATTAAATTCCCTCAATATTCAATTGCATGGATGATCCCAAAGAAATTGTTCTCATTGGTAAAGTGGTTCAGTGGTTTATTTATTGTATCACACTCTTTAAGGACTAGTTTCTCTAATTCTTTCATTATGCATATAACCAAGATGAACCTCTATGTCCTAGTGCAACTCTCTATCCTAGTTGCCTCCACAAATTGCAAATCACCTTGGTAATTCCTCAAATTATAATAGTTAGAGACCTAGTTCTCTAGAGTTCAAAGGATCAGTCATAGGAATTATGAAAATATTAACCAATCTTACTGATGATAAAAAGGAAGAATGAAATGAAAGGCGTATGTCTTTACAACAGAAGATGAGCACTATTACTTGAAGAAAAACACCCCTTTCTTATTTAATGGGGCATGCATTGATGTGCTTATAAACCCAATTTAGGAATCAATATTTTATATCTAATATTAGGGTGGATTCTTTATTCCCTCTAAGGTTTCTATGATTATATTTTTGATGGTGCAATTGTGCCATCCCTCATATCCATTTTGTATTTCATTTTCCCAATGTCAATGGACCTGACAATTTTACAAAGATAGTGTTGTACAAGAAGTCATTTTATCACTTGTTAGTATATCCTATGCATGTTTAGTTTATCCCTTGAGCACATGAACATGTCATTTTCAGTTTTCATTCCTACAGTACTCATAAACAACAATGAATAGTATTAGTTAGCTAGAAAGTAATTATTCATTATTTATATTAGTGATAAGATATCATTGCTTGTGGTAACAACATGTGGTTTTATGTTCCCTATGATGACACATGTTCATATAGTGATATACATGTATTATCGTCCTTAAGTCCTTATGAAACATGACATCTTCTCCTTCGATCTGCGTGGGTTCTGCAAGCTAATGATGAGAGGTGACTTCCCATTCGTCAGTCGATACCATGTTGCACTATGCAGATTAATGGTGCTCTTAATTATGCCTCAAATTCTATGTATCCCTCTTAACTATGCCTCAAAAACTGTCTTAAAAAAACCTTTAGAGGGGGTCTTCCCAACCCCACCCCAAAGTCCAAGTCATGTTGTACTTTGGGGGCGGGGAGGAGGGGGGGCAGGGGGGGTGGGGGGGTGTCTTTCCAAACTGCCCCCAAAATTCCAACAGGGATTTTCAGGGGGGTCTTTCCAACCCCCCCCCCCCCCAAACGCCCAACATGAAATTTTTTTTTTGGGGGGGGCAGCGGGGTTTAAACACTACCCCCAAAAGTCCTGAGAATTGGACTTTTTTTTTTGGGGGGGGGGGGGGGGGGGTGTTTAAAAACCACCCCCAAAAGTACAATTCTCAGGACTTTTGAGGGGGGTTTTTAAGAACCACCCCCAAAACCTAAAAAAACTTTCACTAATAGGAACCATGTCTTTTCACTTGTGTTCTCACATATTTTACCAAAACTTATGACCATGATCTTCTCACCAAGTTTTAGTATTGTATTAAATGTAAATACAAAAAAAACCATTCCTTCCTCATCAATTAACAAATAAATATTAATTTTCAAACCAAAGAAGAGTGTGCCCTTCAAGAAGGTTTCTCTCTCATCATTTGCAAATGGTATTAACTAGTTACAGTGGAAATGCAACATTATGAGGTTATACCTCCTTCACCAATGTCATTGAATAAATACACAATGTAAATGAAAATTTTAGGAATTATTTTATTCCACATGACATATCAATAAACAATTCTTTCCTAAACATATGTGCACTGCAAAGATTTGTGTGTTATACCAAAATGTTTAATTGTTACTATGGCTAGGTGAAAGCAGACTTTTTGCAAACATATTGCATGTAAAAATTGTAGATGGCATTCCAAAAAATATGAAGCACATTCATCTGTACAATTATGCACAAAAATTTACTTGGTACTTATTGAACCCAAGGATTTTCTTTTATCCAATAAATTTTTATAACTTAAATAATTAGACTAGATACCTACAAGCATCATGCCATTATGCAATTCTAATTTAAAACATTTTGGCATTCTATAGCCATACAGAAATAAATGTTGAATATCATATTTACAAATTCTATTACAGAGTAGTATTCTATTTTATTTAGAAGGATAAATACTCATAAAATTATTTCTAAATGCATTTTAAGCACAAACATTTTTACAAACACATGGATTACAGTGTTAATAAAAATTTCATAACATACTTTTAACAGAGAAACAATTCGATTCAATCCAAAATTTGAATTTCCACTAGTTTCCAAATAAACATTAAGCCTGTAATAAAATTTTCAATGGAATGCTTATCTAAAAATCACTTAAACGATGCAACTTCCTGCATGTGAGGCACACTTCTCGCAGCCATAGGCACATGGAGCTCTAACTCTTTCAACCAGTTTCCACCCTCTAGATGGAACCAAGAAATTCACCGGGAGCACTCAAGGTTTTTCAGTCAAGTTAGTTGGGAAATCACCCAATACCGCACTAACAATAGGAATTCAAGGTCTTATCTAGTAGCTTGTATCATTCCGTATTCTCCATCTTTGTTTTCAGAATTTGTAAGGTAAGAATGAGAATTGGTGGTGCGAATTTAGTCCCACCATATTACTTTTGTTTGCATGGAGGTTTAAATCCACATGGGATATCACCCATGAGACCACCACCCACTAGAATTTTAATTTCTCACTTAAGTATCCACTTAGGATATAAACCATGATTAAAGGTTAAGCGAGGCTTAAGAGATTAATAAAAGTAGTTTAAGTTTTTAATACGTGAAATTCTTTTTTCACTTTTTAATCTATACTCCCACTAGTGAATAACTTGGTTCCCCGTCTCTTTTTAGTGTTCCACCTTATATGTAGAAAATTATATAATTTTAATATTAAAAATAGTTGTTTGTGTACATAGTCACATATTCCATCTTCCATGCCACTAAACTTAATACTTACATCATGTAAAATAAAAATCTATAGACTTAAAACTGAGTGTTTTACATTCTCCTCCCCCTTAACTTAACATCGTCCTCATTGTTCTAACACTTATGAACAAATAAATATTTACATACATAAAAATTTCCAAAATAATGGAAGGATGCCCCTGCATTTTATCTTTCAAGCAGTATTTTAGAACTAATTTTGGTTCCCTAGACCCTAGCTTGCTTCACAATACTATCCATGATATCTTAGGTCTTCTAGTTCATCTTGTAAATAGGAAAATTTAGGAACCCTTTCCATTGTCCCACCCTCCAACTCAGCTGTTGATTCTGAAATTTCATTCATTTTAGCTTTCTTGTAACTATCTGGTAATTTGTTGAGGAAATGATCACCTCCATAGACCCTACATTTAACAGTTTCCTTGGATTTCTTCTCAATGATTCCTGTTGTTTGTAGTTCATTTACATTTATCTCTATTTGGGGTCATTTCCGAGCCATGTGAGTAGGAAAACATTATTTTAAAGAGTTTTGGAATTCACCCTTTTCCATGGTTAACAAGACATATTTTACTTCACTTTGCATATGAATTGAATCCTGCAAAGCTTTAAGATTCCCTATGTTTGCATTTTTATCAATTCCCAAATATTTTCTTGGGTCTTTCTAAATACTTGAAGCAATTATTCATCAAGGTGGAAGAATCTCTGATCAAATGGCATTTTAATCAATGTGGTTGTCTTTTTTTCTTTCACTTTGAAGTCAGCAACAATAAATTCCACACGGAATATTTCTTATGTAACAATCACCAAAATTCCATTAGGCCAACATACACATACATAAATCAGACATCGATGGGCCAAGAGGCTCCTACTCAAATTTGGAAGAAGAGGGAAGGTGAAGAGAGAGGTCACATGGCATAGCATGAGCAACCACACCAATTCAACTTGGCTTTGGTTTATGGATGGATTTGGAACCTTATAATACTAATAATGTTTATAAAATACAGGGATCATCCATGAGAATAAGGTTTTTCTCATTTGAGAAATTGTCATTTATGAATTGTGAGAGCTAGTGGATGACTAGTTTTCTTGCTTAAGCCAATTTCGAGGGTGAAAGATTCCCATCCTAGTTGGTGTTTGGAAAGGCCACTCAGGTATTTCATGGAGCTTTAATGGAGTCTTATTTGCAGGTGTAAGCTACAATAAATCATGTGGATTCTTCTATTGCAGCACTCTCTCTCAACTATTTCCAGTTTTCACACCATATTCATGCCAATGGAGGGATTGCGCTTTGGGTGAGCTATTGATCTCTTTGGGGAAGATTATAATGACAATTATATTATGTTCTGATGTATATTATTTTCATTTCATGTTAAGAAGACTCTCAGGTCGAAATACCCAAAAGAATTCATGTAAAAATGTTGAACAATAAAGAAATAGTGTCATTTCCCCACTATCTTGTTGTGAACCATTGTAATGCCGATGATTTCGAATTGGGAGAGAATTTAACTGTACATTTATGATTATAATCATTTAAATATTCTCTTTTATTCATTCTCATAAAGTTTCAAGTTTAAATTCCCAAGAGTTGTATGTCAAAATGACTTTTAAGGAGCAAACAATGACCATTTCCACTCTATTTTGATATATGCCATGGTAATGCTTATTATTTTGAATGGAGGAATGTATATTTGATAAATGTATGATGGATGGACTGTGATTAATGTGTGTTTCAAGTATCATGTTCAGTAGTTAATAATTGGAAGCCGTTTTACTCATTTTTATTGCATTGGGAGAAGATTTGGTGCATTTTCCCCAAGGGTCGAAATTGTGACTTGGGAGTTGTTTTGGAAAGAGTCATAACAGCCTGTATAAACTGAACCATGATGCATATGAGACTTTGAAAAGTTCCCTTACACATTCCCAGCCTCTATTCAGATATTAAAGTGACTTTGGGATCATTTGTGAAGCCATTTCCGGCAATTACCCAGGGGGTATTGGAGCCCCAATTTGCTAGTAAAGACTCCTACTTTGAACCGAACATCAAACAAGTTTTCAAAGGTAATTGGGAGGTTAAAAAAACATACATGAAAATCATATTTAAGTTATATTATCATTCATGTATCTTCAGGGAAAATTTGGAATCATTTGGGTCAATTTGGAGGTCTAGACATCAAAACTAGTTAAGGTCAAAATTGGGGAAAAAATGGAAAATTGGGCATTTTAATAAAATTCCTAAAAGGGGACATTACACTTTATTAAAAATATTTATGCACCTTTATGCTTACAAATGCTTATGCCCACAAATGATTCCAATAATCTTCATTTATTTCACATAAATTAACTATTCCAGCATAAACAACAAAATTTTAGTTGTATGATGCATTTCAAACACTTTCTTTTTTTCTCAAAGTAAAAACATAAGTGAAAAGAGGAGAGTAAGAATTCCCCCCCACCCCGACCCCCTCTTAGTTTTTCCCAGTATGGATCTACACAATTCATGGCTCTTTCTACTTCTTGGTCACTCTGTCTTTCTTTGACCTTGAGAAAACACATCCTCAATGAAACACTTCTAGTTTGGGGTTTCCATTACACCACCACACAAAACAACCTTTGTTCCTCTTCAGTGTGTGCATAAAAGGACTTCCCAAACTTACTCAATCATGTTCAACTATCTTGGGGTCCACATTAAACTACCACACAAAAGACCCTCTACTGATTTGCAATCTATTTGTAGAAATATCACCGAAACTATGGTCACTTACAAACATGTTACAACTCATATTAGGATTGCACAATTTCTCTTCAAATAACAAGTGCTATGTTGTAATATCCCCAATTTTGATTTGGATGCATTTAGTGAAAATTATGTAATTGTTGTAAATGTGCTACTATGGATTCCTAGTGTAGAGATCAAGGTCAAGGCCTGACTAGTGAATGGTTAGGAATTTATGATGTAAATATTTTATTTGGACTTTGTGTTTAGCTTATCATGCCAATTAGAAATATATGTAAATATTATGTGCATAAATAATAAAACAGTCTAAGAATTTTCGTGTAAAGAGCACCAAAGGGGATATAACTCCACTAGAGGGGAAGAGGAAAGGGGTTCCGTAGGAGACCAAATCCTTGCTTCCAAGTGTAAAAGATTTAGAACCCATCCAAAATTATATCATGTGCCTTGAATAAGCCAATTATCTCAGTTTTTAACTAGTTTTCAATCATTTAAGGCATGTGTGGGATTTGTGGGAAAATTCACCTCATGAAGTTATTGAAGCATGGTACTGACTGCACTTTTGTGATAATTCTGTCAGTTGCTAAGAGTCAGTCTGCAGTTTCCAGGAGTTCTTTCTTCTACTATCAAAATCCATGTCAGTTGTATGTTCACCATTTTCTCATACCTCTTGGGGTCAACCCTCATTCTCACACACACTCACACAGATCTACACTATGCAGAGCTCTATATTGTTCTTCTAGACCACTACCAGAATATATACAACAAAAATTTGAATTTAGGGATAGATCTACTAATTTAGAATGGAGATCGACAGTTGTAGGAGAACAGAGAGGATGAGCAAGCTAAGGAACCTTTCCCATTAATTTTTGTTACTCCTAGATGCCTGCGAAGCCACAAATTGAAGTTGTTGGTGATTCTCCAACAAAAATTAACTGGTTGGTCTTATTCAATGCACACACTAGAATAAATCGACAATATGGATTGCCCTAGAGAGTCGTGGATCAGTGAAGGGGATCCCTGATCCAAGAAGAGGGTTGTGTGGGGAAGGTATTGTGGAAGCCAAGGATGTGAGAACCGAGTGAGATTAGCTTGGGGATGGCCTCTCAGTAGAAAGAGTATATGTTGGATAGAGTGCCTACAGTTGAGTGGAAAATTGCTCTTACATAGTCAGTTACTTGGATTTTCATTGTTTAAAGATAAGTATTCTCTTGCATTTTATTATGCAATGTTTTTAATTGATGCTTGTAATGATAATGCTGGTAAATGCATGTTCGATGTGTGTGGATCGATTTAATTTATGTTGTGTATGTTTGTTTATGTTCTGCACACATATTTTATTTCTAATGATTTCGTAAATTGGATTTGGTATGAATTTGGAGCCCCAAATCTAGATAATGTCCCTTCCCATGGGCTTGATTTGGCAAGGGCGACATTATAGAGTTATATCAGAGCTTCTGGTTGCGATACCGAAGCTGAATGGGCCATAAATTCAGACTTACAAGCATAAATCAGAAATGGTTATATAGAAATACCTTTTTTTAAGTGACGAATTAATCCTCGTTATTCACAAATTCAAATCATGCGCAAATACAAAATTTTAAAAAGATTTTGAAAATTTTAGCTAGACCCAACTAGTGCCAAGTGGAAGGGTGACATGGATAAGCCACATGGGAAAAAGGTATGATGTGAAGAGTCCATGTGGGAAGAGGGTGTGATGTGGACCAACCACACCATATCTTTGTGCATGTGATTGCAAGTGGTAGAGTGTGAAGGTGAATGTGATTTGGCTATTAGGAGTTAGTGGATATTGGCGACTCTCGGCACTTCAAGCCTGTGTGCAGAGTTTGATTCATTAGTTTGATCCTGAAGGGAAAACACCCCATCCACATGTCATCTTCTGGTGATTTCAGAGTCGCAAAATTGGTTGCAGGAAACTACTTTCCTGAGAGCTTGAAACCACCTTTGGATATGACAAGTATTAATGTGATGTGGGATCTAGATATGGTGGGTGAAGGTGTCATGGGTGATGGGACTCACAATGATCATGCCAATCTTGGAGGATCATATATATTTGATCAATGACCAACATTTATTTTGACCTACAAACTTACATGGTAGATGATTGATTGATGCGAACCTGAAAGGAAGCCTCCCTGTCCATGTGTTAGTTACTAGTATGTTCAGGTTCACAAAAGTAGGTTCGAGAAACCACCTTCCACAAATCCTAAAACCAATTTTGAGCCCGATGGGAGGTGGTGTGGAGTGCATATATGTGGCATGGTTTTGATTCAGGTTCCGTCAGGAGTGATAGGACCCTCTCCATTCCTCTTAGCAGTGTAAAATCATGCACATTATATCAACGATTAACAATGCCTCAGGGACGTGAAGGTGCACAAAAATTAATTGATCAGCATGAGCCTGAATGGAAAACCACCTTGCAACATGTCACCCTCTCATGCATTTTTGGATGAAAAAATAGTTTTAGGAAACCACTTCCTATAGAGCCTAAAAACGCTTATACATGATAAGTGGTAAGGTGTTTTGCGTGGCATATGAAGGGTGTTGTACAAGGGGATAAGAAGCATTTTCCATAGCCAAATTTCAGGTTCTAGGACTCAGAAAAGGAAGTTGACTTATGCGTCAGATTGTACGAAATGGAAAGATTTACCAAAAAATAAATGAGGGTGTTGCCCTCGACCTTCCTTGCAGTGGTGGAGGTCGCAATGTGGAAAGCCCCCATGACCTCGATTTTTCCTTAAAAAATTCAACAAACTTAGTTCTCAAGTTAAACCGTGGTTATTGGAACGGTATAAAATGGGGAATATTGTGCACAGATAGATTCTGAATGGAGTCATTCATATAATTCTATAATTTTATAGAAATTGACAATATGGCTTTTTCCGAGAATACATAAAAGATAATTACATATTTTAATGGTAATATAATGCACTTAACAAATTTGTTTATGAACACTTTTTTAGATTGAAAATCATAACAGGCACAATGAAGGTTCAACATTCAGTCTAGTATAGTTGTGAAATATTTGGTCTTGGTTGGGTCAATAATATTGTCATCATGGATGACAAACAAGACCCCAATGATTTTGAGACATATTCTATGGGAGAGAACATGCAGGTTGAGAATGTATAAATAGAATCCAATGGTGGAAGAAACCAAATGACTCCTCCAGACATTGCATAAACCATGAGGAGCCTAAGGGTGGAACTATAGGGTTGTAGAGAAGAAAAAGGAAGGATGCTTAGAGCTCAAGAAGATTATAATAAAATAATGAAACCATGCTTCAAATTTTGACATACATTCAAAGGAATATTAAGCATGGGAAGAACTTACAAAACCAAGGAAATAGTGGGAGTACCTCAAGGAATAAATCCCAAAAGAGGTCCCGTAGTTCAAAAAGAGTTTCTAGATATAAAACATACACTCCAAAAATCTCTTCTAGTGAGTCATCTGACTCTAAAGAATCTAGTTCAAGTTCTTCATCTCATAGAAATAACTAGAGGAAGAGGAATTTTAAGAATATCTTTCATGGGGAGTTTAAGAAGGCTAAACCTGTTACTTTTAACAGTGAGGTAAAATCTGGTCAAGAAGCAGAGGTTTGGATTCTTAGGATGAGTAAGTATTTACAAGTCCAAGAATACTCAGGAAATATGAAGGTGAGGGTGGTCATATTCAATTTGATTGGCAGAGAATCCATATGGTGGGATCACCTGAGACAGGGAAGAGGATTAATGAAAGAAAATTTGTGTGGAAGCAACTCAAGAAATATTTTAAGGAGAAGTACCTCTATGATAGGTACTATGATGGAAAAATAAAAGAGTTCCATGAGCTTAAATTGGGGTGAATGGCTATGGAATAATATGAAAATACATTTTTGGAGCTACTAAAATATGTCAAGTACATCAGGGATGATAAGGTGCAAATTCTGCAATTTCTAAGTGGATTGACACAATCCTATAAAGATAAAATTGAGTTTTATGCACCTCGAAATTTAGATGAGGCCATGAGAAAGACCAAATATTGTTATGACAAAGAAAAAAGAAAACTAGAATTTCATAAGGCATGGAAGGAAAAGAAAAATTAAAATTTTGACTAAATAAAGAAGGGGTTAAAGTATCGTCAATTCAAAAACTGGTCAAGGTAGACACCGCAAGGTGTGTCTAAACTAGCTAGAATGATGGGAGACAATCCAAGAGAGAAAAGTGAGCCACTTCAATGTTAGGGATGTGGAGAGGAACATATTCTTAGGAACTTTCCACATCAAAAAGGGAGTGCATAGAAACTCTACAACATCCAAGGAGATGAAACAGTGGGTTCAGTGGAAAGGAACATCCCTAGAATTTATGCAACACTAGAGGCCTACTAAGTATACCATTAATCAATTGTTGTTGAAGTTGAAGGTAATATTTCTAAGCAATATATTTCTTTTTTTATTGACCCTATTTCTACTCACAATTATATCATTCCTAAAATTGTTGAGATTTTTTCTTTTAAAAATCAAAGCATAGTAAATCATGGTTAGTACAACTAGCCACAAGAACCAAGAGGAAGGTTAGTGAAATGGTGGAGAAATGTCCACTATAAATGGGTGGACTATCCACTTTTGTGAATCTAAATATTTTTCCACTTGGTTCCTATGCTATTCTCATTGGAATGGGTTGGTTAGAGGAACATAGAGTTAAACTTGGTTGTTATAGCAAGAGAATTGAATGCATTGATGATGAAGGGAACACAAATGTTATCAAGGGAATCCCCCGTGTAATTTTTGTTAGGAATATTTAAGCCATGCAACTAAAGACGTTCTGTAGGAAATGTTGTTAGTTGTATGCAACCCATGTTTTGGAGAAAATAGAAAATGAAATTTCCAAGTTGGAGGACTATCACGTGCTACAATAATTCAGCGATGTGTTTCCCGATAAAGTTCCAAGACTTTCTCCAAAGAGGGGCATTGATTTTACAATTGATCTTGTGCTAGGAGTGACACCAGTTTCCAAAATACCTTACATGATGAGTACACCAAAATTACTAGAGTTGAAAATGAAAATGCAAGAATTGCTAGAAAAGAAGTATATTAGGCCAAGTGTGTCTCCATGGGGAGCACGTGTCTTATTTGTGAAGAATAAAGATGGAACACTTAGGTTATGTATTGATTACATGAAGTTGAATAAATTTACAATGAAGAACAAATACCTCTTTCCTCGAATTGATGATCTCTTTTCTCAAATGAGAGGGGAAAAGGTATTTTTGAAAATTGACTCAAGGTTGGGTTACCATCAAGTGAGAATCAAGGAAGAATATATTCATAAGATATCCTTTAGGACAAGGTATGGACACTATGAGTTTTTTGACCTCTCCAATGCGGAAGTTACACTCTAAGAATGAAGAGGAGCATGGAGAACATTTGAGAATGGATTTGCAATTTCTAAGGGAGAATGACTTGTGTGCAAAGTTAAGAAAATGCGACTTTTATAAAAATAAAATTCATTATTTGGGTCACATTATTTCAAAGAAAGAAATCTCGGTGGACCCCGAGAATATTGAAGTCATCATGAATTGGACAACTCCAAGAAATATGACAAATGTGAGGTATTTTATGGGTCTTGCTAGTTACTACATGAGGTTCATTGAATGATTTTCCAAAGTTTCCCACCCAATCACTTATTTTCAAAATAAGGGGATGATTAAGTTTGAATGGACACCAAAATGTGAAGAAATATTCTATATTTTAAAGAAGCTTCTCACAAGTGCTCCGATTTTGATAATTGCAAACATAGAAAATGATTTTGTGGTGTATACAGATGCATGTAACCAAGGACTTGGAGGAGTTCTTATGCTAGATAACCATTTGATATGCTACAAGTTAAGAAAGTTGAAAGACATTGAAAATAACTATGCTACCCATGATTTATAACTCGCAGTCATAGAATGTGGAGGAATTATTTAATGGGAACAAAATTCGATCTAAAGATAGACCACTGTGGTCTAAAATATTTGTTTGAGCAACCAACATTAAATGCTAGGAAAGCTAACTGGATGGAATTTTTATATGAATTTTATTTTAAATAAAACATATAAAAGGTAAGGGAAACAAAGTGGTTGATGCAATCAACAAAAAAATTACATTCATTGCATGTGGCAGCCATTAGTACTTACCAATAAGATTTGAGGCAGCTGATTGTTAACGGTATCACTAAAGATGAACTATATGTCCAAATAAAAGACAAATGACAACAAAATAATTTATAAAATAGGTATGAAGGTTCATTTGGAATGAGCCAAACTTCTTGTTTACAAAAAAAAATTATATTCCAAATGTGGCAGACTTGAGGAGAATTGTTATAGACGAAATCCATAAAATTCCATATTCTGGTCACCCGAGATACCAGAAAATAGTGGCTAAAACGAGGAAGTAATATTTTTGGCCAAAAAAGAAAAAGGAAATTGCTAAATACATTTATGTCTATGAAATGTTAGCAAGTAAAAGTTGAACATTAACACCCAATAGATTTGTTGCAACCTTTTCCAATTTCGGAATTGAAATGGGAAGTAATTTCCATGTTTTTTATTACAGGTTTTCCAATGAATTTTAGGAAGAATGATTCCATCATGGTTGTGGTGGATAAATTATCGAAAGAAATGCATTTTATACAGGTTAAATCCACATATAAAACAGATTCCATTGCAAATATTTTCATGAAGGAAATTTTCAGATTGCATGGTTTTCCTAAGGCAATAATTTTAGACAGGGATACTAAAATCACCTCAATTTTTTGGAAAAGTATTTCTGCATATTTGGGTACACAACTGAATGTTATTCCTACCTACCATCCACAAACACATGGGAAAATATGAGGGGTAAATAAGGTGCTTGAAGACATCCTTCGCATGTATGTCATGGAAAACCCATCAAAGCAGGAAGCGTATATACATTTGGTATAGTTTGCATATAACAATGAGTATCAAGAATTATTGGGCATGAGTCCTTTTGAGGCTTTGTATGGTACAAAATGAAGGACGCCATTTACTTGGAATAATCCCGTGAACATAGTTGTACTTGGGCCATAATTTCTTAAGGGAATGGAACAAAAGGTTGCAAAGATTAGGCAAAATTTAAAGGCATCCCAAGATAGACAGAAAAGTTATGTAGATAAGAATAGAGTGCATCAATATTTTCATGTTGGGGATCATGTTTACCTCAAAGTTAGGCCAAGGAAGAGTTCCTTGAAGCTTGGAAGTTGTTCCAAGTTGTCACCAAGATATTGTGGGACATTTGAAGTGCTTGAAAGGATAGGGCCAATTTCATATAGCCTTGCATTTCCTGCTAAACCTAGAGCTCATAATGTTTTTCATGTTTCTTTGCTTAAGAAACATGTACATGATCCTAACTATGTGATTTATTGGGATGTGATCTAGGTGGAAACCAAGGGAGACTTCCAAACCTAGCCACTATGCATCCTAGACAGGAAGGTGACATTGATCTAAATGAGCTGTCAAATAAGTAAAGGTGAAATGGAAGCACTTTGGTCTCAGTGAGGCTACGTGGGAGTTGTAGGATTCCATGAAAGAGGCATACCCATTATTTTTATAAATTTTGAGAAAACACCAAGGACGATGTTATTCCATGGGGGAGGGGATTGTAATACCCCTAGTTTTTACATGGATGTATTTAGTGAAAATTATGTAAATTATGTAAATATGTTACTATAGATTACTAGTGTAGAGATCAAGGCCAAGGGCTGACAAGTGTATGGATAGGCATGTATGATGTAAATATTTTTGGACTTTGTGTTTGGATTATCATGCCAATTCAAAAGGTATGTAAATATTATGTGCATAAATAATAAAATGGTTAAAGAATGGTTTTGTAAAGAGCGTGAAAGGGGATATGATTCCACTAGAGGAAAAGAGGAAATGGGGCCCATGGGAGACCAAATCCTTGCTTCCAAGTGTCATCTTTAAAACCCATCCAAAATTATGTCATGTGCCTTGAAGAAGCCAATTGTATTATTTTTTGACTATTTTCCAATCATTGAATGCATGTGTGATGTTGGTGAGAAAAGTCACCTCATGTAGTTATTGAAGCATGGGACTGACTGCACTTTTGTGAAAGTTTTTTCAACTGTTAGGAGCTAGTTAGTAGCTTCCATGACTCCTTTATTCTACTCACAAAATCCATGATAGTTGTATTTTCACTATTTTCTCATACCTCTTGGATTCAACCCTCATTCTCACACACAGTCACATAGATCTACACTATGTAGATATCTATATTCTTGTTCTAGACCACTACCATACTGTATAGACAACATAAATTTTAATTTAGGGATAGATATGTTGATTTGGAATGGAAATCAATGGATGTAGGTCAGAAGAGAGGTTGGGAAATCTAGGGAACCTTTATTGATTTATGTAGCTCGTAGATGCTTGATAATCCATGAATTGAGGTTACAGGTGGTTCTCCAATAACATTTAGCATGTTGGTATTATTCTATGCACACACTGGAAGCACTCGACAAAATTGATCACCCAAGAGAGACATGTATCAGTGAAGGGGATACCTAATACAAGAAGGGTGTTGTGTGGGGTAGGTATTGTGGAAGAAAAGGATATGAGAGATGAGAGAGATCCTTGTAGAGCTTTGTATGAGCATTTGGCTAAGCATAGAGAGAATATCGGGTTATGAGCTAAGAGAGAAAATCATGTAGGTGTTTCCTTCAACCTGGTAACCCATATTGGGGGTGTCCTCTCAGCATAAAGAGTATATTCTAGAAAGAGTGGCGACGATTGGGTGGAAAATTACTCTTACACAACCAATTTCTTGGATCTGCATCGTTTAAAGAGAAGTATTCTCTTGCATTTGATTATGTAATGTTTTTAATTGATGCATATAATGATAATGTTGGTAAATGCATGCTAGATGTGTGTGGATCAATTTTATTTACGTTGTGTATGTTTGTTTGTGTTCTGCACATGTATTTTATTTCTTATGAATTCGTAAATTGGATTTGGGATGAATTTGAGCCCTGAATCTAGATAATGTCCCCTCCCATGGGTCAGATTGGGTGAGGGGGAAATTACATCAACTTGCATATTCTTTCTCTTTAACTTGCTTCTCATCTTCAATATGCAATCATTTATATTTACATATATACTTGATGAACACACAATATCTAGAAAGGCTTATCAATATCATGATTATTTCAAGAAGCTATTGTGCAATCATCAAAAACACACATCAATATAAATCAAGATATAATCATGACACTAAAAAAAATTACTTCTTAACACTTGGTAAACAACCTGATTTCCTTCTTCTCCACCTTGAAGCAACACTAAGAATGTGTCCATTCCCTTTAAGGTGCTATCAGCGTTAACAAAAAGGTTGCAACTCAAATGTATTCCAGGTTAAGAGAGTTAATATTTACTCTCATTCAAACTTTTGTGAATATAAAAGAATCTTATTAAATTCTTTTCAGTATTAAGAACTGAGATTTGTATAAGATACTTCCCTCATTTTTTCGTAGATGGAACCTCGTTTCAGTTCCTTTCCTCGTCCTCAATTCTTACAACAAAGGCATGGATCAACACTTTCGGCACCTTGATATCAATGTTTAATTTTTCCATTGAAACCATGGATTAACCCTTCAAGCATGATGTCATTAATGCTCAATTCTTCAATATAACACCATTATTTACAAATGTCTTTTCTGATGATTTCAAGAGAACTATAATATTGCATTCTCATTATATGCAAACGATTGTAAATATTGCAATCTCATTCTTGCAACACTTACAAGCCATAACATTAAATGGATGAAATAATGCATACCAATTATTGTTGGTTAAGCAATCAATCAATAAGTTATATTGAACTAATAAATTTACTAGATAACATCAACTAGCAATAGTTAACAATTTATAAGTAGCTAACTTTGAATCTCTACTAGTAACATATTCATAGCTTACATTTTTCAAAATTTTCATACTTGGAAATTTTCAATGATTTCATTTTCAATTCACATATAACATAGTGAACAAACACCCATGATTTAGAACCACATTGAAACATGTGATTGCACTATTCTATTAAGAATATTACATTACAATTTTTAGATATGTCTAACTTGGAAATCATACAAATTGTCAATAAAGTACAACAATTCAATGTAAATAAATTCATTCTTTCACAGATGGACTTGTATATGTTCCTATCCCTGAATGAACTAACTATCCATAATGGCCATCCACCATCGAACTCAAGCAAAATCCAAGCACGGGCTTTAACAGTCACCAATGACTCAAACATAGGTGAAACATACACTCTGCTAGGAGTTACAAACCACAAACTAGAGTAAAGAAAAAAAAATTCTTAAATAGTGAGATTTACCATAGAGCTGCACCTCAAGGTCTCATCCAGTCTGAATCTACTCCACACCTTCCTCCCTCAACACCAAGGAGGTACTCTTTTTCTACAACGAACATACCATTAAGTAATCCATACATAGCGAAACCATAAAACTTATCTAGATATGAAACTTTGAACACGTTATAATACTATTCGATACATGCCTGAAAAATCAAGGATATATACCATTCTTGTATTACTACATACTAACAAATCTTACATAGAAACAACATTCATAAAGCAACACATCACTCAACAATCCAAGCTGAACATAAGAATATGATACATATTTCTCAATAAATAATTTAATTAACTAAAAACACATGCATAACATTTTTTTAGGTTTTTAACACCTATTGGACCCACTGTACAACTCTAACAATGCTCTGAACTAGAGCATAAGATCAACTAATGTAGAATGAAAAAGCTACCAATTCTTAGTCACTTCATGAAGCAAACAAGACAATTTAAATAACAAAAGAAAGCAATCAAATACCAAGTTTTCATAGCATAGACCTCTCTCAACAAATAATTGTGATAGTTAAGATTTCCATCTCATGTTTTGACTCGGTAACAACATGGCATAACAGGAATCAAACATCCATAACATCAATATGCCCAAAAAAATTGAGCATAATCTAGCTCTACACAATCCCGAGAATCCACATGCTCTATGGATTCTAAGAACACATAATAAATGGATACCAAGAATTATGTAGCCATTATAAACCTATCATTTACATTGGTCACATAATACGAAACATTAACAAACAAGGGTTCACCTTTTATTAATGTCTTATCGGCTTAGTTTCTGAGCCATTCAAACATTTATAAATTCATGCATATCTTATTAACAAATGAATCTTCACTCTATATTAAATATATCTATATAATAAACTAAACACATTCACCTAGAATATAATATATAATACTAGCATAAATGCCCAAAGGGAGGGATGCAATATTCCAAATTATCTCTCAGAAAAAAAATAAAACATGTTAATTAGGAGAACAACATAATTTATTCATAAAATATTTTAAGCTTGATCACACAACTTGGATTAATAAGATCACAATCCTCATGCTAAAATATATTTTACATGTCACAAAGCAACCTCTAGGGTTTCACCATGTAAGAGGAAAATGACAAGTTTCCTCAACTCACTGAACACACAACAACTAGATTCCACATGAGATTTCAGTGTTAGTTAATAATAACTCCAAAGGAATACACTCTTCAAGAATCATGAAATTTCCACAAAAGAAAACCACGTCAGTATGCATAACCCTGCATGGCCACACTGTTGATGTAAATGATATATAAAATAGACCAAGGATTCTTAGTGATCATTCAACAAGAGGTCAAGAACCCTACTAATCTCAGTACAAAAAAAATTTGTTTACAAATTAATATTCGAAAAATTAAATTTATTTAAATTAAGCACCCTCGTTCCTGACGAAAAAAAAAATTGGCACCCAGTCACATAAACTTCCGTAAGCATACACATCCACATATATTCTAAATTTACTTTTGCGCAATATAGTTTAAAATCCAAGAGGCTCGAGAGTTGTAGACTCACTCTGATACCAATTTGTGGCGATCCTATCACTCAACTCCCAAAACATCCCATTTTTTTTAATTCAATGGGATACCAATAAAAAATACATATATACATATAAGACTACTTATTTCTTATCATATATACAATTTCCATTCACTATAGAAAGTGCTAGGTTTTTGTAAAAGCCCTTTCAAATTTGAAAATAGAGGCACTACCGAAGGCTAGAGTTGTATGTAGTGAACCCCACAAAATGGTAACATAGGGGCACTACAAAAAATAAGATCCTTTTGAAGTGACCCAAATAAGATTTTGGGAAACCTAGTCATAAGGAATGCCCATTTCAAAAGGACCGATATTCACTCTTGAACTCAGTTAACATGCGAATTTCCACCTGATACCACTAGTGTTGAATCCCTATGAGCACCACAAGCTTGAATTATCATTCAAGTTACAAGAGAGATTAACACGATGTAGGCTATGGGTAACCAATGGCATCAAGCCTATTCTTAAATATTATTCAACTCTTGAGTTCAAATATTATCCATTCATATTAAACCATGATATGTCTAAAATGTTGTTTTTCTATTATTAGGCTAGGTAATTTCAGCATCCCTTCAATCACATTGAGAGTATGAAATGGACTTGTCATTTCACTAGATATTCAAATGCCTCATAGGAAAATTGGAGACAGTCTTCTGAGGATCCATATTCCTAGCAAGGTATCTATCCCTTCAATGCTTTGGTCAAGAAACCATTAGCCGAGACATTCTAACAGCGGTTTCCATGACATATTTCCTTAAGCACTATTATAGAAATTCAGCAAGAATTTTATGCCTCACCACGATTTATATTAAGTATAATTTATGTAGAATAGACTCTTATAAAAAATTACATATTGATTATGAATAAGCTTTCAATTTGAAAGAAGTGAATAAAACAGGATAGGGCACACTCTGCACCTAACATAGCTTGAAAATGACGGTTACAGAAATCAAATTTAACTCTTCGTAATGAACATAGCTATAAAATTTGATTTGTTGTTACCAACTCCATCGAATTCCAAATTTGCTCAAAGCCTAGAAAATGAATAAAGATAATTCATTTAATTATTAAATCCTGAAACACAACACTTCCAACCATTTGATTGTTTATTTAAAATTTATGCACACTATGACTTTATATATTACATTAATCCAATTATGAAGTCTTTGTCCTTGTTCCAAATTAATTTTAAACACAATCATTTTTACAAGCACATGGTTAAACAAAATTTCACAACTGAATTTTAATACAGAAACAATTGGATTCAAGCCATAATTCGAATTTCCATCAGCTCCCAAATAACATTAAGGTTGTAATAAAGTTTTCAATGGAATATTTATTTGAAAATCACTTGAATAAACACACAGAGCTCTAACTCTTTCAACCTATAGTCCACCATCGAGAAGTAACCAATAAATTCATTGGAGCACTCAAGGTTTTTCATTGAGGTTAGTTGAAAACTCACACAATACCGTGCTAACAATAGGAATTCAAGGTCTTATCTGGTAGCTCGTATCATTCCCTATTCTCTAGCTTGGTTTTCAAAGCTGGTAAGGTAAGAATGAGAAGTGGTGGTATGAATTTCCTCCCACCATCTTACTTTTTTTTTCATGGAAGATGAAATCCATGTGGATTTTCACCCAAGAGACCCACCACTCGCTAGTATTTTAATTTCTCACTTAAGAACCCACTTAGCATATAAACCATGATTAAAGGTTAAACCGGGTTTAAGGGATTAATAAAAATAGTTTAACTCTTTAATACACCAAAGTACCTTTGCTCTTTTTAATCTATACCAAGGTCATGTCATTTAGTTCATGGGAATTCTCCATAACCCCCCCCCCTCGTATACTCTCGCTGTTGAATAACTTGGTTCTCCATCACTTTTCAACATTCTTCCTCATATGAAGCTAGTGACATATTTTTAATATTAAAAATAGTTGTTCCTGTGCATAGTCACATGTTTTGGCCTCCAAGTCTCTTATCGTAATATTTTCATCATGTACACATAAAATATGAAGATTCAAAATCTGGGGTGTTACACCAACACCTAAGTTGATCCCTTAATAAAGAAAATGAAATGCCTAATACTACGGGAATCCCTAGTTTCATAAATTAACAAACAAGATGATCTTTGGTCCATGAAACCAGAGGAGAGAGGCACCCCTAGCATTATTAGGATTTCTCCATTCCAACAGAGTCAATGTTTTGTCGATATGAGACATAATCATCATGTGACAACCTCTTTCAATTCACCTCCTAAGGGCTTTCAGGGACACATGGTGAATCCATGTTGGGGGAATAGGATTTGAACTGGGAAGTAGATCTAAGTTACGTGACATTCTACAAGTGTGTTTAGATAGGGTCAATGTGGGAACTATAGCCACAAGTTCATGGTCGAGCTATTTCCCAAGTTTTCCCCTTTGTGCAAAAAATGTAATGTCTCATACTAAGGGAAACCTTAGTTTCAAAAATAGTCAAACAAGACGATCTTCAGGACATAGACTCGGAGGAAAGAGGCACCCCTAGTATTATTACGATGCCATGATTCCAATGGAGATGACAATTTTTTGATCCAAGCCATGGTCATCATTTTATGACCAGTTGTAGCACTCATCATAGAGGCTTTCTTGGACACATGAATCCCTATTGAGGGCATAAGATTTGAACCAAGGAGTGCATAAGTTCCATGACATCCTGAAAGTGTGTTTGGGTATGGTTGACATGGGAATTCTAGCTACAAGTTCATGGTTGAGGTATTTCCCAAGTTGACCCCTCTGTGAAAAAAGGCAATGTCTCTTATTAAGGGAACCCTAATTTTAGAAATTGTCAAACAAGATGATTTTTTAGTAATGGATTAGAGGAGATACGAACCCCTAGAATTATTATGATGTCACCAGTCCAATGGATTCAACGCTTTTTACGATCTGAGCTACAGTCATTGTTTTATGGCTAATTACAGCTCACCTCTTATAGGATTTCAGGGACACATAGTAAATCCCTACCAAGGGCATAAGACTCAAACCAAGCATCATATATGAGTTTTGTGACATCCTGCAAGTTTGTTTGAGTAGGGTCGATGTGGGCATGGTATCCACAAGTTCATGGTTGAAGTATTTCCCAAGTTGACCCCTTAGTGCATAAATTGCATTGTCTCTTACTGACCAAACCCATAGTTTCTAGAATCATCAACTAAGACAAGTTCTAGGACATGGACCCATGGCAATGATCCACATGGATATAGGTGGTCGCCCATCTCTTCCACTAGTTCAATTTTTTTTCCTTTTTGGCAATTTTCTAGTAATTTTTCTATGGTTTTTAGGGTCTTGAACTATCAAGGATATTTTGAAGCCCTAAATGATGTTTTTTTGGGTCCACAGTGGCCCTAATGTTATCCATTGGCTCTCTTTTCAGCCCAATCCAGTATTTTACTCATTGGTCAAATCTGTCCAAACCATCCCAAATGGAGATCGTATGCAAAATTTATGATGTCAAGAAGTTGATTGCTCAACTAACCACCTTGGGACCACAAACATTATGACAATTCATCTCCTAGGGTTAGGTTTTTGGATTTTTAGGTTTATTTTCCTCATGATTATGATAAATAGGATCCTTTGGCATCTTTTTGTATTCATCTTACGATGAATCAACGTACCACCACATCTCTTCTCAAAATATAAATACCACCATTCTAACTGGTTTTATTTTACAATATGTTTTGTTTTATTCATTTTTATAGAATCTTAGTTTACTATATCATTGTGTTTCTTGCAATATATATGTGCATGTGAATATGTATATTCTCTTTTATTTTGTTCTCGCAAAAATCTGGATCACTAGTATCAGAGTAATCTACTCTTGTGTCTTCTCAGTGCATATCCCCGAAGAGATCCGAATATTGAGAGTTGGGTTTCGAACTAGTTGATCTTGGGAAAAAACAATATCATTGTCCCAAGAAGCCTCACATGATGGTAGAATAAAAGAGAGATGACAAAGAAATATATCTTATTAATTTCTTGCTCGAGGAATCCATTGCACGATAAAGGAATGAGACGATGGATAATTTTTCCTATATCCTTTGACGAATACAGGTGGCGGTGGATGCACCTTCAAAGAGAATCCATTTTGGAGGTGTAAATACTTTCAAGGTACAAGTTAACTTTTAAATTCCCTTATTTGAACTCAAGATAGATTTACATGCTTTGGAGAAATGGTTAAATTTGTTAGAGAGTTACTTTTCCATTCAACATTTTTCTGACAACGAAAAGATCACATTCACTCTCCTTAAGTCCCAAGCTCATATCAAAGACTATTGGAAGAGTACTGTGAGAGGCATGCAAGACATTACTCACAAATATATAGGACAAAACCCACTTGGGCAGATTTGTTTGACATCGTCGAGGAGGAATTATACCTAGTAAAAAACTATGATGACTAGTACACCAGGTGGATGACTTTGCGCTAGGAGAGAGACTAGATAGTGATAGAGTTTACCAACATAGTCCACACCTTGCATTCAAAAAATGGGTAGTAGAGACTCTGAATGGAAATTGTTCCTAAAGTATTGCAGTGTCCTTTATAGGTTCATTCAAACATAAATGGACTTCCTATATATCCTCACTAGGAGATGCTTATCGGTACACTATCAAGATTGAGCCGAAGTTTAAGAAAAATAATAAGAAAGAGTTTGGGATTGCAAATAATATTATCACAATACTGGAAAACATGTCCCTAAATCACAAATCAAAGGACAAATCATTAAAACCAAAATCTTGAAAACTAGCCCAAGTTGCAAGAAAATAAGGGTAATGGGATGTCGAAGAAGAACACCAGTAAGTGGTGTGAGTTCCACTAAATCCCTTGGTACAACATCGATGAATGCCACTTAAAACAATCCTTGTTGGATAAGATGATATCCCCAGCACTAGACTCTGGCTCAAACTCTAATTCAAATAAAGAAAGGGGAAAACATATAATTGATGTAGAACCTAGTGCCACTATCGTAACCAAAAAGATCCAGCCATAAGAATTGGAGGAGCCATAGGAAGGGGAGTTCCTCTTCCATTCAAAACTATGGGTGTAGAGGAATCCACTACATGTCATTGTTGACAATGGTAGCCAAAAGAATGTAATATTGGTTGAGGTTCTCAAAATATTCAAGTTTTCGATGATTCCACAACCCCAACCATACGCCATCGGTTGGCTGAGCCAGGGACGAGAAATTTGCATCAGTCAATAGTGTCTTCTATCTTACAACACCAAACCCTTCAAATATGAGGTAATTCATGATGTTGCCTCGCTTGAATTTTGTGATATTATTTTAGGATGTGGAAATGTCATGTTGTGTATGAGTCTAGACCTCGAAGTCTTATTATTACTTTGGGAAATAAACTCTATAGGATACCAGAGACGATTCCCGCTACTGCAGTGTCCCTTATCATAGCTAAGCAGTGTAGGAAGGTAATCTACCAGAAAGGGAATCGCGTACTCTTCATGATTCATTATAAGGTGAACAAAATATCACATCAACTTCCATCACATCCACACAGGATCCCTCTACACAACGGAAACAGATGCAAAATATCATGAAAGGATACAAAGACATATTCACCACACTTATCGAAGTGCTAATACATCGTCAGGTCAAGCATTCAATTGATTTGATAACTGGGGAACCTTTACCTAAATTGATAGTAGACAGGAATCCTCTCATGGAAATTAAGAAATCAAACATCAGATTAAAGAATTAATCCAGAAAGGGCATATTTGACCTAGCTCCTCACCTTGTGGGAGTCCAATTATGTTGGTGCATAAGAAATATGGGACATGGAGACTTTGTATTTATTATAGAGCTATAAAAAAAATCACAGTCCAAAATTAGTATGTCATTCCCTGGATCAATGACCTTCTAGACCAACTCAAGGGTGTCAAATATTTCAATAAGATTGATCTGAAGTTTGGCTATCATCAGGTATTAATTGAGCAGACCAATGTATAGAAGACTTCCTTCAAATATCGAGAAGGCCTTTGTTGATCAGTTGGTCATGCATTTCGGCTTAACCAATTCTCTAAAAACCTTCATGAGGATCATGGAAAATAATCTCTATTTATTCACTAATTATTTTGTGGTCATATATAATGATGATATCCTCATCTACAACAAAACATGGACATAATATTTGCAGCATATCCACTAGGTCCTTAGCACCCTGCCACAACACAAGTTATACACCAATCTAGAGAAGTGCTCATTTGGCATTTGTAGCATCCCCGACCCTCCAACTGGAGAAGAGGACGCTACCCTGGCGTTAACCATCCGAGAAACTAGGCCCATGAACATGTGCATTCATAAAAATGGAAATGCTGAAAACAAAATGCTTTGAACTAGAACAGGCATACATGATTATTTATCATACAGCGGAAGCAACCATACGTTCATACAAGCATTCAACATGTTAATCATAATCATTAACAGTAAATAGGATTGCAGAAGTAAAATAGACAATATCACTTATCTTATGAAGAACTCGTTTCGTAACCATCTATGTCGCTGCAACGTTCCACCTAACCATAGGCCAGTGTGCTCCTTAATCTCTCAGCAACGCTGCCACCCCTGAGTTGGGCATGATTCTCCAAGGAATAAGGAACAAGCAGGCTTACACATAGCCAAGAATACACACAACACAGCCAAGCCAACACAGTTGGGTTTATCAGGACATCAACAAGACAGCCAAGCCAACATGGTCAGGTTTATTAGGCCATCCGGGAGTTGGGAAAGGCTAAATGCTAAGCTGGTGAGCTCATTACAGAGCTAGGGACACCTACACGAGAACTAGCCTAACTTCTAAGACACCCACACACACCCAACACAAGGAATCAGTCCCTTCTCTACTACATAGTCCCTCGAGCCCTGACTTCCCTTCCATTGCTATTCAAGGGTTGTGGAGAAGAAAGCCATCCCTCTAGCTCTATCTGTGTGGTTTCCAAAAACACCAGGTTTATCAAGCAACCCAAGCCCCCATCCTTGCTCCCAACACAGTTCGAAGACCAACCATTGCACTCATGCAATCAATCAGCTGTCACAGCTTAAACAGGGAAAACGACTCCTGAGTCGTTCTTCGCCCTATCGTGGCCAAAACGACTCCCAAGCGAATTACACAGTCCCAAAACGTATCAGTAAACACAACTCACAACAGTTCGTCCTGGACAATGAAGTCACCGAGAAAACTTACCCAGACCACACTGGGGAAGCAATATAGTCTCCCAGCCTGTGCATGAGAGAAACTTGCACCAGACCCCAAATACAGAGGGAAAAACATATGCACGAGCCACAAATCAGTAAGGAAAAATTACACACAGTCCCTGAGAATAAAATGGCTCTCCACAAGAAAAATCATGGGTGATAGTGATCGAACAGCCCCCCCCCCCAAGCTTGCTACATGAGTGGAAACAATGCAGAACCCAGTGCATGAGAGAATATTTACACCCAATTCCAAAAGCGTGTCAAGAACACACCCGATTCCTCGTTGTGGGAAAATGTGAATGACAGTGGAGGAGGCTCCTCTCTCCTGGATGCTTGAGACCAAACAGGAAGGTTCCCTTGTGTGAGAATAATGAACAGACAATGGTCCCTGCGTGAGGATGAATAGCTCCGCCTATGCGTGTGGATGAACTGACAATGGTGAGGATGCGCAATATTCATTCTTCTGCCCATTGTGAGGTTCAATCCACTGGTGGAGTGTGCGTGTGGGAAAGGACTGACAGTCCTGCCACACTCCACTCCCAGCCATAACTGCCCCAACTAACAACAATAATTTTTAATGGTGGTGGTTGGATAAAACAAGGAAATATGGGAAAATAAAAACAGGGTGGTGACACATGTATTTTCTCTCATGGCTCAAGGTTTGACATCCCCCCCCTTATCCTTGTGAAAATCATGCCCCTTCTCAATTTAGTTGCCGCGAACATAGCTGGTTGGGTTTTTTATTTAAAGATGCATATTTACATGATGAAAAAACTTAATATGTATGTCACATGCCCCGATACACCATCGGTGACAATTTCAATCTGAAATATAGCATAACCAATCAATGGTGGGGCCTTGGCCTTTAGCTCCACACCACGATTACTTAAAATATATACATCATATACATCTAATGCAACGGGGTCAAAACCGGGGTGTTACAGCATTGATAGGGTTCAACATCTAGGATACATCATGGACAAACATGGTGTGCATGTGGATCTGTCCAATATCAAGCCTTTCACAACTGGCCAACCCCGACAACTCTCACAGAGCTTCGTAGCTTCCTAGGGCTTACCAACTTCTATAGTATATTTTTGTTGGGTTTCTCTAATATTTCTTAGTCCCTTAGCTAGGTGACCAAATGTTTATATAATGCGAATTTTTTTTGGTCCATGCCACAACAACAAGCATTAGAGGAGTTGAAGCAACACTTATGTTTATCACCCATCCTTACCTTACCAAATTGGCAACAATCCTTTGAGATTATACAAATGGTTCATACTATTTTGTTGGTGCAGTCCTAACTCAGCATGGCCATCCAATAGAGTATCATAGTGAGACTCTTTCATATATAGTATGCAAGTAACCCACCTATGACAAGAAAATATATTACATTGTCCAAGCCTACTTCCAATGGAATAATTACATCCTAGGAAAAGAGATTATCATCCACATTGATCACAAGACCCTGCAGTTCATGCAAACCCAAGGAAAGTTATAGAATGACCACCACCAAAAGTAGTCCACCTACTTGCAGTAATTACACTTGAATGTTAAATATAATAATGGAAACACCAATTGAGTTGTTGATTTCCTTGGTTGACCTCCAATAGAATCATTCAAGACCACGATGCTCAACTCTTGTGGCCATGAGACCTTTGGGTGGAATCAAATTTCTGACTAATCCTGAATTTGCTTCCATATATTAAGTACTAGGCGTAGGCACTCCAATGGTGGACTTTCATCTCTGGGAAGGTTACTATTCCACCTAAGGCATCTCTTTCCTTGAAGCAAGCATGCGAAGCTGATTTGGTAAGTGCATTACACTCGAGTGGTAGGGAAATTTGAAACCAAAAATAAAGTGGCGTATTGAAGAAGTGTTTTTATTTTACCAAGCTCTGACAAGATGTCAGCCGATATATATGATTTTCACTTCCTATGCCATCGCAAAACCTAGCATCAAGAAGCAAGGGTTGTACATCCCTCTTCCTACTCCCAATGGTCCATTAGAATCCATCTCCATGGATTACATGTCAGGACTACCTTCAACCAAGCATGGCAAGGACCATGTGTTTGTGGTTTGGATCACTTCTCTAAGATGGCCATTTTGATAGCTTGCAAGAAAATAATCTCCATCGAAGCCACTACTAAGCTATTCTTTGAGTGTTTATGGGTTCATTTTGGGATACCACACACTATCATTTCATATCAAGACAATAGGTTCCTTAGAACCTTTTGGTCCATCCTATGGTCATTCATGGATACCAAGCTCACCAAATTGATTTCATTCCACCCTCATACTGATGGAAAAATAGAGGTAGTCAACTAGTTGATTGTGCATATTTTGAGAATGTACAATTCTAAACATCCCCACACATGGGATGAGAACCTTACATATGTTTATCATATATATAATATATCCCTTTATAACTATACTAGCCATATCCCTTTTTAGGTGTTCCCGGGGTTCCAACCACTGGCCCCAATTGATGTAGCTCTACTCAATTGAATCTTCACATGCTCATACTGAGGCCAATAATGCCACCATATTTATTGAACCAATATAGCACATCTGCCAACAGGTCCATGAAATTTTGGAAAAATACAATACTAAGTATAAGCAGTGACATGAACAACATCGGGTTCCACACACGTTCCAAGTGGGTGATAAGGTTTGGTTGAATGTTTAGAAACAAAGGCTCATAATATCCCATCTCAAGCTTCATCCACTTCAATATTGTGGGAATATAATAAACCCACTTCATAACATAGGATAAAATATTTAATCAATTTTGATTAATTTCCTACCCACTAACCTAGATAGTTGCCATCCTGTTGCACCACATAGTCAACACTTTCCATATATACCATGGGAAAAATTTAATCATGATTATGGGTTGATACTGTCCACTTTATTGACATCCAGAATTAGTAACTGCGCTTTCCTGCAGATTCTTCCTTATTCTTCTTTTATCCATCTTTTCTGTGGATAAGGTAAAGTTAGTCAACTAGGAAACTGCTATCTTTTGTTTCCAGCCCATCCTCCACTATTTTCTCTCCATTTTCCAAGATTAGCATATTTTTCCATCACTCTTGAAAAGTCACTCATTCTTTTGCTAATTCGTGAGCTCCTTGACTGATTTGGGAAGTGCTTTAGCCACCTATGGGGGTTTATCATTTATGTAAGTCTATCTTTCTGAGCTTGATGACTTGTATCCAATACAAATCAATTTTACCTATGAGGGATGTACTATTTATGTACAATATTATTCATCATTATTCAATGGAAGGATACACTCCAATATTCATCTCTTCATTCATGTGATTCAGTCTCTATTCTTCTCTGTATTTTTCCTATGTATGCTTGTGAGAATTATATTAGTAGCAAGATCTATTTCCAGTTCTTATTCTTATAATATTTACTCATCGCATTGGATATGTTATTTATACATGGTATTAGAGTGCAAGGTTTCTCAAGTTATACAAATTTGAGGAGTGCATCCAGTCTTCTATCCCTCTTTGAAGAAGAGCTTGATCTAAGATTATAAGATTTTCTCCTAGTTTTGTTTTTCCAAGTTCCAGAGAGTTTCTTCTTGAGCACATCAACTCAGCAATATTGATTCTTCTTTAACTATAATCCTGACTCCCTTCAAATTCCATGAATTGAAATCCAAAATTGGCATTGTATTGCGTAGTAAGGGACTATACAAAGTTACTCTAGCTTTGGAGAATGGGCCCAATGTTGTGACTGAAAAGCTAAGATTACAATATTTTCTCCTAGTTTTGTTTTTGCAGGTTGCAGAGAGTTTCTTATTGAGTGCACCAACTCAACAATATGGATTATTCTTTAGCTATAATCCTGACTCCCTTCAACTTTCACGAATGAAAATTTGAAATTGGCATTATATTGCATAGTAAGGGACTATACATAGTTACTCTAGCTTTGGAGAATGAGCCCAAATCTATGATTGAAAAGCTAAGTGGAATAATAGGTTGGATGAAGCCTATGGATTTCTTTGTCTCTTTTTTTATCTTGATCTAATATTTCATCTATACGGTTTGACCACTCCAAACCAAGTATGGACCAAACTTGACTCACTTTGGAGTTCAATATGAGTTAAGAGTGCATCAATTGGAGATTGAGTTATTCTCAGTGAGTCCAAGCAATTTAGATTCTATTGATGTTTTCTTCACCAAATTCAATTCACTTGTTTTAATGATCAAATTTTTTTGGATTGAGAATAAATATGATCAATTAATGCTTTCCATTATTTCAAAATTGGGTTCTGAATACTCAATTTTTGTGCCTGCTTTTCATCCTACTAGGCTTGTTGTTTCTAATTGGAAAATGCCTTCTTTGTGTACTTTATTTGATTCACTAACAAAGGAGAAAGAAAAATTGATCCAGATGGGTTCTCTTAGATATTCCAAGGGCAAGGATCATTATCTCATAGGTCAAGGAAGAAATAATACCAAATCAAAATAAAAGCAAATTGTGAAAGAGAAGAAGCCAAAGTCAAAAACTAAAGATGAAAGTTCGAACCCTACTGATGAAGATTCAATGAAGAAGGTTAAGAAGAAAGGGATCACATCCAAGTGTTCTTATTGAAGCAAGTTATTTCATCCAGAGAATAATTTTTTCAAGAATAATATGGACATCATGTCTCATCTTCTTGAGAAGCACAACATCGAAGTTCCATATGAGCTAGAGAAGCCTACTGATTCCTCTGAACATTGTCATAGTGTGCAGTTTCAAGGTGATATAAACTATGAAATGAGTTCCAAATTAAAATAATTTTCTCATGTCTCTGATATAGATTCATTTTATGATATATGAGAATCAGAAATATCACATCCTTTCTTTAATGATCCACCTATTAGTCTCATAGATTCATCTCTCAATAATTCTGATTTTTAACTAGATACTAACTTGTCTTTAAGCATATCTTCCTCACTCCATAATTCTGATTTAGGAGCATGTTTTCAGGATAATATACATGTCATGACATCACTAATACCACCATCCATTCCATCTACCATACCTCTGAATAATCCTAATACTATACAAATCCAAAGTTCACTAGTTGATTCCTCTTTGGTCTCTTATGCAACGTTACTTATATTACATGGTTTGAAATCTTTCGTATCTTTAATTGGTTTTTTATCCATGAGATTAGTCATATTTGTACTGATATTATGCATGTTTTTATTTTTTCTAAACACTTATGGTTTGGATCTCAAGTCCATACATCATTCAGATTTTTACACTCATCCGTTTTCCCTAGTTGCTGATAGTTTTCCTAGTCTAGCTCTATATCCTCATGGAGTCACTGAAGCCTTTGTCTTTTATATTCCATATGCTAATGTTTCTGATATATCATATTTTTTTCAGCCTCATATCAGATCTGGGAAGGTGCTACATCATATTGGAATAATGACATGTGATTCACATCACAATTTTGCAGTTATTCAAGGATTTGAGTGTGTAACAAATTGTCTTAATTTTTGTACTCTTTGGGAAGGAGTATGCACATATATATTTTACATTTCATTTTTTTTAGATCATAGATTGAAATCGGTAAGAAGTATTCAGATAATGCTCCTACTTCATCAGTTGCTGCGATACAAGGAGTCTCTCCTCTTCTTTCTTGCATATTCTATACTATAGTGCATAATCATGGAGTTCATGATTTCTTCATCAAGTCTTTCACCAAAAAGTAGTTCAATCAGATCATTCAAGTGAAGATAATTAAATACTAGATACATGTTATTTCAAATTTGGTGCCTTGTCCTTTCTTGAGGTAGGATTTTCCCCATGTGGTTTTGCCTCTTTCCTCACTTTTCTAGACATGAATAATTGTAAAGGGTGACCATATCCTTGTTTTTGGGCCATATATACACATATATATCATCATAAAGTCATACTTAAATGGGGTTGTTGGAATATAATAAACCCATAACTTATGATAAAATATTTAATCAATTTTGATTAATTTCTTATCCACTAGCCTAGATAGTTGGCATCCACTTGCACCACATAGTCAACACTTTTCATATATACCCTAGGAATGCTTTTATCATGATTCTAGGTTGATCATGTCCACTTTATTGACTTCCATAATTAGTAACCACACTTTCCAACATATTCTACCTTATTCTACTTTATCCAGCTTTTCTGTGGATAAGGTAAAGCTAGTCAACTAGGAAACTGCTATCTTTTGTTCCCAACCCATCCTCCATGATTTTTTCCATGATTTTATCTTAACAACTCACTCATTATTTTTCTAATTCTTTATTTCCTTGATTGATGTGGGAAGTGCTTTAGCCACCTATGGGGGTTTATCATATTTATCAAGTCTATCTTTTTGAGCTTGATGGGTTGTCTCCAATAAAACCCAATTTTACCTATGAGGGTTGTACTATTTATGTACACTATTATTCATCATTATTTAATGGAAGGATACACTCCAATATTCATCTCTTCATTCATGTGATTTAGTCTCTATTCTTCTCTCTATTTTCCTGTGTATGCTTAAGAGAATTATCGTAGTAGCAAGATCTATTTCCAACACTTCTTCTTAGCATATTTACTTATAGAATTAGAGATGTAATTTCTGAAAATATGGATCATACACCATCACCAAGGAAATTGGTGATAATGCCTTAAAATTAAGCATTCCTCCATTTCTTAGCGTGCACTCAGTATTCAATGTGGATCTGTTTTTCCCATATTTTACACCATTGTTGGACATCGAAGGTGGTAGAGTAGTAGAAACCTACACATATTAACCCTAAATGCATGCAATAGGAAACCATTGATCATATCATGGACACACAGTTTAAGGGAACCCTCCATTACAAGATCCAACTATATCAGGTTGTCAAAGCATGGTAGCTACTATGCCAAGGAAAGTGGCTCACCAAGACTCAAGATCAGCAGAAGTTTCCCCATTTGATGGGGGTACTCAAATTAATGGATAGCATTACTTACTAATGTGGGAGGACTGATACATATGAATATAGGTGGCCACCCACCTATTCCATTGGCTCAAAACAATTTTCCATTTTGGCAATATCCTAGTAATTTTTCTACAGTTTTTTGAGTCCTAAACTTTTGGGGTTGTTTTGAGGCCCTAAATGATGTTATTTGGATCCAAATCATCCTAATCAATAGATGTAAGCTCTCATTTGATCCCAATCCAGTTTTGTACTCCTATCATGGATATTTCCAATGGTCTACTGAGCACCCCAAACAAAGATTGTATGCAAAAGTTATGACCCTCGAAAGTTGATTGTTACACTAACCACCTTGGGGTCACAAAATTTATGAAGGTTCATATCCTAGGGTTAGGTTTTGTATGTTTAGGGTTATTTCCCTCATAATTATTATAAATAGGAACTTTAAACCTCTTTTTGTCTTCATGTTTTCATGAATGAGAATAGCCTTTACATATCTTCTCAAAGATATAGCTACCACCATTCTAGCTACTTTTATTTTATAATCTATTATGTTTCATTCATTTTAATAGAATATAAGTTTATTGTATCACTGTGTTTCTTGCAATATTTTTTTTCATTTGAATATATATATATATATATATATATATATATATTGTTGTCAGGAATATTGCACCTTTTGTGGACAGAAGTTGTTCCTCTGGTCTGAATGGTTCAGATCCAGAACAAATGAGTGAACGACAAAGGATGAAGACCTTTCTTGAATGTTGTAAACACCTGGAATAATGCTTTAATGATGAACCTGTGTACCTGCAGAACATGTCAAACAAACAAGAACATCAAAGCTACCAGAACATTATTCACACATCCATATTAGTGACTAAGGAATCCAGTAACATATACATGCGGGATCAGTAAAATAGATATGTGGGACGGAAATCAGCTTGAGCATTAAGAAATTAATGAAGAAGCTTACAACCATTGCCTTAGTGTTGAAAAAATCCTCCACAAGACAAAAACCTCATCCCCGATAGCTCCAAATTGCTCTCTTGTGCTCTCCAATGGATTGGACTAGATAGTCAATTCAATAGAATAACATTACCATTTAGTTCTCTCCCTCAACTATGGATATGAGTTTGTATTTATAGGGCTCAATGGATAGGGATAGTTGAGAGAATTGTGGGTGAGGTGGTCATAAGATCCTACCAAGAGGGATATCGACTCTAACCAACCCAGATTGATAGGGATAAGGGAGGACATGAGGCTCATGTTCTAGAAGCCTCGAGAATATTCTCTTTTTCCATTTTTACCAAGGGTAACACTTTTGTTCCCTTATGACAGAGTGGTGAAGAGCAGTCCAATAGAAAATCACATACAAGGTGGCATTGTGTTTCTATAACAAGACTCAGGCGGTGCTGAACAAGGTACCACTCATCAGCTAAAGGGAAAGTGTGGTGCTAGGTTTTTTCATGTAAAATTGACATCCAGAGCATGTTTTCTACTCCAAGTTTGGGATTTAGGGAAAAGATAGGTGTTAAGGATCTTATCACATGTTGGTGAAAGGATTTGGGTATAATATAATTCCCCCCAAAGCATGAGGCTTAGAGGGATACGATAAGCGAGATCTTTGAGAGAACAAGTTGTCACTTCGAGGTGAGAGTCAGCTTGATCAGAGAATGTTGTCGAGTAGGCATCTGAAATACATCAATACTTTTGACTCATAGACAAATGTAACCAACTCATGGCTATAGACCAATACAAGGCATGTCCATGAGAGGAAAAAACAACCATGGCTACTCGAATACAGCATAGATCCATGTGATAGAGGACTCAAAATTGGACATAGCTACAAGACATACAACGCATATCTATGTCATACAGATGTGTTGAGGCCTGAAAAATCGTAGGTAACAACAGATAGGGATTCTCCCCAATAAACGTTCCCAAGTAGCCCGTTACTGTTTGGTATGGGGAATCCATCGAGTTTACAATCTGACTACCGTAGGTCAAGTAACAACTTAAAATGTTTTACCAATTACGACCCGGTCCACCGTGTATATTTTTAGTTTATTTTGTGTTTAAGTTATGATGTGCAAGTGCCTATCTAAAAAAGAAAATTGATAGAGATAACGAGGAGTGTCACAATGTGATGCGCAGGTTCTTACATCTCATCTTACCTCTCTCGCATCTAAATCACAAACAACCAAAAAATAACCATAACTAACTAACCTATCCCTAGGGAGAAAAATTATCAGTTATCAATGAGTAATGTATTTTTGTGCATGTATTAAGAAAAATTACAGATATCTGTTACTTATTTCTGAACACACAAACATTAATATAAATATGAACAACAAGATAGCTTATTGTTTATGACAACATTCATTACTCACAGTGGAAATTTCACAGAATAAACTAGAAGACATTCATAACATGAACAGAAATTCAATGAGTTACAACAATCTCACAGTTAATGGACATAAGCTGAAAACAAAATAGTTCACATTCAACTGATCCATAGCAAAGCATTTGAAACATCCCACCAAACTTTCTCTAGTAGAAACTTGTAATTCTTTATTGTAAAAGGAAGTAGTTCTTCTTACAATATACTCTCAAAAATTTCCTAGGAAGGAAGTCCCTTCATCTAAACTTTTCTTTTATTTATACAAAAAGCAAAACCTTTGGGCTGGCCCTTAATGAATTTTGGGCTTCCCCAACCTTTCAGTTCAAAAAATTTGTCTTGTAGTATGTGCTCATGATTTATACAATATATTACATTTTAAAATACTATATGAAGAGGGGCGCACTGGTCATTGATGAAATTTTTCCATGCCTGGGCCTCTGCTTCTATACCTTCAAATCCAGAGGGTTCAAGAAAATGGATATTTATCTCATATTTGGCTCCCTAGTTGCTTACCCCTTCTATTCTTGTAGGACCAAGGCGTAGCAGATCCTCCAGGAGGTGTATACTTACAGCTGCATGTGCGACTGCATTCTTTAAGATATGTTCATCTAGACCCTTTACTTGTTGGATCTCTTGCTCGTCTTCCTAATATCTATTTTGTAGATGATCTATAAACAACTTATGCTGTGGTATTGAGTCCAATATTCTCTCTACTGAAAAATGGCATCTATTGTACATAGCAAGCACCCTCCTGCAGTATTTGACACATGCTCACCTCGTTTTATTTACAGTTTTCTTGAATTCTTCCACAACATTGATTGCAAAATCCAATAAATCATATTCCTACTTTAAACTCCGTTGGTCTTTAACTGGTAGCTCCGCAGGAGGTTCCTCATTTGTTTCTATCCACACTATTCTTCTCCTTAGAATCTCCAGAATCTCTTGAGATCTGTCCAAAAATTAAGACGTAGTGTCCAAAATTTCTTCTAATCTGCTATCTATTTGTAAAATATTACATCTTTCTTCCTCAACAAACATTTTCAAATGGTGGATTTTCCTTCTCTGAGTTAGAACATGTTCTTTGAAAGGATGGAAGTCTGTCTTCTGTTCTATAGCATCCTTCAGTGATGCTGTCAATGAAGTATTGTGTTCTTCCAACGCTGGCACCTGTATTTGATATTGATTTTCTCTTTCTTCTGTGGTGGCCTTCTCTGTTTCCAACTCAACAATTCTACTTTGTAACTAGTCCTTCTCTACACTCAGATTTTCATAGGACACCTAAATGTCATCTCTCTCTGTTTTCAACACTTGATGCTCTAGCCGTAGCCTTTGTAATTTTGCTAAGCTATTTTGAGCATCCTTTTCTGTTTTCTCTACAAAGACTTCTAAAGCCACCCTATTTTCCTGCGGAGTCTGGAGTTCTATCTTTGAAGTCCTCACTTCATTCATCATGTCCTTGTATTTCCTTTTCAAATTATGACCTTCATCCCTCTCCTTCTTCAGTGTTTCTTTTAATTGAGCTACGTTCTTTCTTGACTGCTCAAGATCCGTCATTAGCCTATCTACATTATCTTCAGTCGCTTGGGTTAACACCACCCCAGCTCTTGATATCAATCTTGGATCTACATCTATTCCATACACCAAAGTCTTGTCAGTTATCATCTTTCCCGATTGTCCTCCTGTTTCAACCTTTTTCTCGGTTCTTTTAACAATCCTTTTCTTCTCCTTGTCATAGAAAATAGTACTGAAGTCAGGTACCTCTTCCCCTTCTTTAGGCATGAAAGGGATCAGATTCATTCCATAAAACAAAGCTTTCCCTATTGTGCTGCCAGAAGATGCAGCAGGCTCCTGGGGATCAGGATTTGATTGTCCATGCCCTTGATTTGTATGATCATGTCCCCCCAGTGTATCCATCTACTCAGTAGTCTGTTGGTCTTTTTGACCTTCACTTTCTTCTTGTCTTTTCTTTATCTCTGCTTCTTCATTTGTCTTCCTCTCCTCTTCTTCTCTCTTTGTTGCTTCCTCTGCAGCTCTCTTTCTTTCTTCTTCTTCATTCTTTAGCCAACTCTCTACCTCTTGTGCTAGACTTCTAGCATCTTCTTCCCTCTTTTTGGCCTCTTCTTCTTCCGCTGTCTTAGTCTTCTATGCAGGTTTGCCTTTCCTGCCCACAATAGTGATTTTCTATTTAAATCTCTTCTTTAGGGAAGTCATGTTCTTTGCACTCTTGAATGTTTCCTCGTCCTTGTCCCTGAAGTTGGTATACTCAAAATGAATTCTTTCCTCTTTGCAGTGATCTGCTACCTTATTCTAGGAGTCATTCCTGTGAAAGTTCATTTCACCAAAACGGAAGTGCTTGAGCTCCTGCACAAATTCTGTAGTTTTTTTTAACTTTGAAAACTTATAACTCCCTATCCAGAAAGGTATGGCAGGATAAGCTACCTTTTTATGCTTGAACAAGAAACTCCCCACAACATCAATATATACCAACCTAATTGCCTCTTTATGTAGCACATAATCAGTGGCATATTTAGGGAGTAGAGAAGGTGATATGGAACACCCATACATTCTTATGTACATTCCTTCCTCAGTCAAATAATAGTCCCCATATTCCTCGATGACCTTGAACACTTCTCTGGACATGCAGTTGCACTCGGTCAGGAAAATTAGAGTGTACAAAGGCATGATGAAGTGTTCAGATATTTCTCTGTATTAGCTATAGTATTTGTGTTCCCAAAACAATTTATATGCTGTGTATACTGGGGTCCTATCCCTATCCAAATTACACCTCAAGGCTGGAAAAGACTGGGTACACAGTATACAATCCACTAGGATAGAGCTCATGTAGAACTCTGATTTCTTCTGTGACACCCCTCCCAAGGCTAAGGATATGCATGCTGAGAGGCTATTGGACACTATGTTTGACCAATTGAATATGGTTCCTTGAGTGGCCACATAGAAGATAATTGGTACCCATACTATTTTGAAGCTTTTTCCATGAACTCTACCGAAAATCCTATTCAGCATTGGTGCAATAAATCTATAGGGAGTCCAGAGAGTAGATGTATCATATTCTCTTGAAATCCTGGTTTGAAATTTATTCCCTAGTATCATCATTCTTTTAACTATTTATAACAGGGCCATATCTGTCTCTTTCAACCAACTTTTTGTTAAGTAAATATGAGCAGGAGGCAGATGATATGCCATGGAGACATAAGCAGGGCTGTATGCAGTGTATCCCTATTTAGCCGTATTTTCAAGGATCACCGTAGTTACATCTGCCCCAGGCAGAATCCAACCAATCACCTCTGAGCACGGGAACAACTTAGGTCTTGTGGCTACTTTCATAAGAGCCAATTTCTCGATGTTTGCATAAATAGTCAGCTCTTCGAATCTTGCATCAATACATTTTGATTTGCAATCATCCTGTATATATCACCCCATTTATCATCTGGTTCAACCTCGGTGGTATCTTTGGTATCTTCATATATGTATTCAACCTTGGTGATGATCTCAACCTCTGGTTCTCCTTCAACAACTGGAGCCTTCTTCTTTTGTCTTTTAGACATATCTCCTTTGTAGCAATCACCCTGTCATAAAAATAGCATGTTCTAAGACCATTTAGGTGTTACCAAGTGAATCAATAATAACAAAACTGTATCAATCTATTTACCTCTTCCATATACATTCTAAAAATGAAATATACACAGTATTAATGCATGAAAAGAAACATGAAAAGGAAAAAAGAAAATCCTGCAAGTTTGTGTCTTAAAACCCTCTAAGTCCACTATTTGTAACTAAAACCACAGCCCCGGTAGGACAGACTCTTCATTTTAATCCGGACCGCCTTTGAAATAATCTAACTCCTTCAATAATAGCATGAACCACATTGTTGCTACCGCTAATCCTCAAAAATCTAGACCCTATACTGTGGTTCCTCCTCTAGAAAACCCTAACTAGACCAAAACCTTGAAAACCTCTGCCGTCCCATGAAAATAAGGTAAACGCATACAAAAAATTTAACCCCCCCCGAACGGCCATGAATAACCAAAGAATGGGTGGTGCAAATAGCGTAACACTTGTCTGCACCAACCCCTTAATTTTTCAGATAGGAGTAAAGCGTACATAACGGCTCAATCATGCAGGCTCAAAAGTAAAAATCGCTCAAGCAAATTGTAACAATTAAATTCCTCAACCTTAAAATGTTATGCAAGTATACAACGAAGAAAAATAAGCTTTAAGAGGGAAAACTAAACTCACGCAAAAACCTAAATGGGAAAACCCTACCCAGGAAAAACCACAGTTACAATCAACGAATAAGAATCAGACAACAAGGTCATGGATTGCCTACCTGGCAAAACGAAGTGCAGTCGATGGGATGACCCAAAACCTCCACGGTAGCATGCCAACGAGTGAAATCCGGATAGCTGGGCACGTGAAATAGTTGAATCGATAAGAACTCGAGCAAATGCAAGTTTCAGCACAGATAATAATAAAATAATGCTCTACCTCTATATATAAACCTTCGGTAAAAAGAGTCAACGGGAAAACCCTATCAGTGGTTGAAAACACTAAATGTCGGGAGGATATTTCACTTGACAGCTACAACGGTGGACAACAAACAGACTACGAGTCCCGCTAGACTATTAAGTCTATCGACGTCGGAGACTCTTAACGCTAAGTGTCAGAGCTTCAAATCTTAACATCTCCGCAGTGTTAGCGATGCCAAGCACTATCATCGTGGTGATTGTGTATCGGTGATTGAAACCGAAAACCTTTAACGCATCGGAACTTCAAACCATAACACTCTTCATAGTGTCGATGATATAAAAGGTATCATTGCAACTTAATCTTTTACAAAGTATCAGAGCCTGTGTTACTTAAAACTTTGGTATCAATGAGCGAAAAGACTATCTTCAGGTCACTTATAAACTTCCTTTCGATCTGTCGGCGACCTAGAGGACAAGTCCTCCGATCCAATATCAAAACTTGTTCCGATTGCAATAAAAATATGATCGCCGAAACATTGGCGGCATAGAAGACTAATCCCTTGATTCATTCCTTAACCGACTTTCGACAGTGATAAATAAAATCATTGGGAAATCAAACGCTAAGCTCTAAAAAAAAGACAAACTCCTCAGTATTCTAAGCTTTTGACCTCAAAGATCAATTTAAGTAGAAAAACTAGAGTTCTAGGACAGATTTAAAGAAAACAAACACACCTGGGGTAGATAAAATCAAAAGGAAGGTTCAAAATTATCAAAAATTTGGAAACAAAAGGTTGCAACTGCAACAATTGGTGACTACCTGGTGAACATAGATCTCTGGACAATTTCTTCTTTGAGCAACAGACTATTTTGACAATACATACCAACATCCTAAATTCTTCAAGATATCTGGATTTCCCAAATGGCAGATAAATGTACTTTAATCATTGATGATAGTCCAATTCGGGGAATAAGGAACCAAGATTTCAAAGTCTAGATAACTCTTTTGAGGCCAGAAGTATGAATTTCATTTTTTACCTCTGTCTTTGGGTGGCTACTAGCTTAGACACCACAGGATTGTAACATATGGTAAACATAAATATTTGTTTGTTCCTCATTCCCATGCCATTTTTCACTTTTGTTCTTTTGGACTTTTGTCCTTTCTTGAGTCCTCTCGCATGCCTTTTTTCTGAAATTTTTTATTCAGGCTCCTCTATCCATAGTGTCCTTTTGTGTGAGAGATGTATTTAATTTTCAGCTCACGGATGGAGAAGAACTTTGGCAATCTTGTACTCATATGGTTCAGTACTTTTTCTTGATACATATTGCTTTCTTAGGAGATTTTGACTCTTATTTTCCTTTTGGCTTTCAATTCCTGGCATGGGATCATTTAAATATAATATACTGTTTACCCTGCTTCCTCTCCATTGGTCTTTTGTTGTCACCCCCTAATACATTTTTTAATGTGAGATGGATGGAGCCTCGAAATAGTATTCTTGACCTTTCAATCCTGAGTCATTTTACAAGGATTAAGTAGGACTTCAATGTGTTCATAGCCATTTTAGGAAAACTGCTAAACTAGAAGAAGTTCTTTCAAATAAATTAATAGTACACAGTCTTGTAATCAAGGATTTTAATTAATCCAGAATTCTAATGAACTCCATGCAACCAAAAGTTGTGCTTCTTTATTACAATCAATCAAACCCTAACTAAACAAACAAAAAATAAAACAACCAATCATTTTATTTATGTACAAGATAACCAAGAAATAAAAATCAATAAAAATAAGGTTTGAGAACTAAACCATTAACTGGTAAGTTCTCTTCCCACCCCTATAAGTCTTGCAACTTGTAAGTTGAGGGGCCAAGATTTGCTGCAATTTGAAAAGGGCCTACCCATAACTGTTGAAACTTAGGGTGCTTTCCCTTTTCATCGTACGGATTATCCCACTTAAGAACCATGTCTCCTACTTCGAATTCTTTGTTCCCAACTTCATGCTTATCAAACCAACGTTTCACTACTTCATGTTGATGCTTAAATCTTTCTTTGGCTTTCGACCTAGACTCTTCTGACTTCAAAAGATTATATATTCTGATCTGTAGGATTTCATTATCTGTACCTCTAGATTCCTGAGCTATTATGGAAGATGGTAACAGAATGTTGGGAGGAATAATAGCTTCTTTTCCATAAACAAGAGTGTATGGTTACACACCTAAGGAATTATTGGGTGTGACTCTATCATCCCAAAGAGCATTAGGTAACGCTAAATGCCAACTTCTCTGATTTTCTATTATGATTTTCTTTAGAATTCTAATCAAATTCTTATTTGTAGATTCTACCAAATCATTTCCTTGTGGGTAATAGTTTGCAAAATAATGCAACTTGATTCCTCTTTCATTAGCAAATGCAGTTAATCTAATAGAAGAAAAGTAAGTAGCATTATAAAAAACTAGGGAAATTGGAACCCCAAATCTGGTCATTGTGATCTTGTAAGAAATCCATGAATGCATCTTCATTCACTTTGTGTAACGGAATAGCCTCGACCCATCTGGTGAAGTAGTCAGTTTTCGTCAAAATGTACTTGTGCTACAAGGAAGAATTTGGGTTTATTTCTCCAATGATATCGATTCCCCATTGTTCGAATGGTTCTATTATCATCACTAGTTTTAAAGGCCCTGCTGCTTTAGCTTGTCTTCCACCACCTCTTTGATAAGCATCACACTTTCTGACATGAGCATGAGCATCCTTAAACAGCGTAGGCCAGTAATATCCAACTCTGAGAATCTTATGGGCTGTTGTATCTCCAGAAAAATGACCTCCAGTAGGCCCATCATGTAATTATATTATGACCTTCTTTGCATCTTCCTCTTCTAAGCATCTAAGAATAAATCCATCGTAATTATTTCTGAATAATACTCCATCAATTATCTAATATGAGGCTGATTTAAGACGTAATGCTCTTCGTTGTTTGGAATTCCAATGTTCCGGCAAATATCCTTCTTGAAGGTAATGGACTAGGTCCCGATACTAGGAATTTGGAGCTGTGAATAGAGGACATACATCCACCATATGTAACTCAGCTTCATTATCCCAACTATTTTCTTCATTGTCTTTACCTTCAGCCATTAGTTTCCCCAATCCTTGTCCTTTTACTATAGATGTTGGTTTGAACTCAAGATCATATTCTTGTAAGGCGGTTACCCAGTTGTCTCTTCTTTCTCCTAATTCCTTTTGTACAAAAAGAGATCTTACAGTTGGGTATGGAACTATTACCTTAGTACGGTTCTTAAGTATATATGGCTTGAATTGATTTATCGCTTTAAAAACTACATAAGCTTTTTTATCAACAGCTGGATAATTCAATTCATCTCCCTGCAGACCAGTGCTCATAAATGGTATGGGGTACTCATCTCCCCCATCTTCCTTCTATGTAAGCACCGCTGCCAATCAATCATCGAATGCAAAAGTGTACAACATAAAATCCTTTTCGAAATTTGTACTTTTGAGTGATGGTGCATGAGCAATAGATGTTTTTATCTTATTGAATCTGTTCTTTTCCATATAAGTCCATTTAAATTGTACACTTTGTTTAACCATTTGCTGCAAAGGTTTGACAATTTGAGCAAAATCGGGTACAAACCTTCGCACAAAATTAATTGTCCCCATGAATTATTGCATACCCTTTTTGTTATGGGGTAAAGGGATCTGTTCTATGGCTTTAATCCTTTAGAAACAACATGACCCAGTAGCTTTCCTTCTATAACCGCAAACACGCATTTTTTAGGATTTAGTGAAATACCATATTTTTTACAACGCTCGAAAATTTGTTTCAGATGGAATGCATGTTCCTCTCTCTTTTTTGAAAATATTGTGACATCATCGAGATATACCACAACACCACGTCCAATCAGATCATGGAAAGCTATATCCATGGCCCTCTGGAAAGTAGCTCCAGCATTAATGAGTCCAAAGGGCATTCTCCTGTAAGCAAAAGTTCCCCACTTGGTTCTGAATGTGGTTTTAAGCCTAATACTTGATTATAGCCAGAGAATCCATCTAATAATGAAAACAATTCAGAACCTGAAACCATCTGCAGTATTTGCTCCATGGGTGGGACTGGATAGTTATCTTTATCTGACGCACAATTGAGGTTTCTGAAATCTACACAGAGCCTGATCTCTCCTAACTTTTTCCTTACTGGCACCAAATTCGAAACCCATTCCAAATGTCTGACCTTGAATATGATTTTAGCATCCAACAATTTTTTCACTTCACTTTGAATTAAAGGTTCCATCTTCGGATGCATCTTCCTCAAAGGCTGTTGGTAAGGCTTGACTCCAGCTTTAATCGGAATGAAATGTTGTATGATCTTTGTGTCATAATTTTTAAGCTCTTCATATGTCCAGGAAAACACATCTTTGTATTATTTGAACGAACTAATGAACTTACTTCTTTCGCTCGTAGAACAACACTTTCCCAAATTTACATATCTGGGTTCAGCTTCAGTCCCCAAATTTATTAGCTCAAATTGCAAGGATGAGCTATGAGTCTTGACATTCGTTGGCTTTCTGAACTTGTTTCTTAAGTCAAACATTCGTTCCAAGGTCCTAACTCCCTTAGGAATAAAGTTCCCAAATTTTAATTCTGCTTGATGTTCTTCATCATCTATTATTGCTCCTTTAAAAGTCTCATCATTCATCAAGCATTCCAAAATTTGATGATCATCGTAAAAAACCCATAGATTTGTGATCATATATGGAACATAAGGCCTGAAAACTAATTCAATAGAGCGTCTATTATTAGAAGGTACTAGCCTTGCAGCTGAGGTAGCTAGTAAATCAGCTGCTGCATTCTTTAATCTAGGAATGGACACAATATTGAATGCATGAAAATTTATAAGCAAATCCCAAATGTCATTTTGATAGGATTTTAAATGTTGTGAAATAGAGTGTATCTTATTTCAAATTTTCTTAACAAAAATTTCAGAGTCTCCACATACTTTCAAATTTTTCACTTTTAGTTCTATTGCCTTTTTAAGTCCCTGAACTAGTGCTTCATACTTGGTTTTATTATTTGTACATTCGAATTCTAATCTACAAGAAAGAAAATGTTTATTTTTTCTTGGATCAATCAAGACACAACCAACTCTTGATCCTTCCAATGTTTTAGATCCATCAAAATAAAGGGCCCAAAAACTATCTACTTCTACTGAACTTGAATTAAAAACTACATCTGAAACTAAATCTACTATTTTACTGTCAATTTCATCAGCCCATGAAAATTGAAGATGATCGAGCTGAGTGTCAGGTATACTATTGGCTTCTTCATATTGGTAATTTCCCATTTCCACTTCAATCAAGTAATTTCCCAACATAGAGTTTACTGGCTCATTCTTTCCCTCTAATTGAGTAACATTGTATTTCATTTAAGGCTCTCTTACTACTTTTATCTGATTGGGACTTCCCTTATGAGGTAACCATAAATGTGACCAATCTGATGCGAAGTATCCATCTAGCCTTGCTGACCAGTATCGACTCAAAACCAATCCACAAGCATATGGTATGTCTGCTACTACAATGTCGATGTACTGACATACCCTCTCATCTGCAGATAAGCAAATGAGAACATATTCCATTTCCCCTATTACTTTCATAGTTGTCCTGTCTAACTGAAGAACCTGCCAAGTAGATGGTTTAGGTTGTCCATTGATATTCTTGTAGACTGAAAGTGGCATAACGTTGAATGATGCTCCTGAGTCTACTAAATAGTTGTGCACATTGTAGTTGAAAATCTCAAAAGTTAGGAGAAACGTTGGGGTTTTATACTTAGACTTACCTCCCACACTTGCTTCCCCAATTTCTTTTTTAGGTTGGTTGTTAGTGGGAAGCTCTTCTTCTGGTACCTCAAGTTTTTTTAACAATTTCTCTGTTTGCTGAGGTACATTACACATTTCAAACAACGAGATATTTGTCTTAGCTTTTTTAATGTCTTCCACAATATCATACCCCATCTCAGGTTCTTTGAGATTCTTCTTGACATTATCAAACTTATCTTCAATAGGCTTCAGAGGCATGTTAATTTTCTTTGGATCTTGACTTGAAATGGTAAATTCAGGTATTTTAACAGTTGTAGTGTTCTTTTGTATCTTCTTCATATTTTCTTGAAGTTTCTTGATCTTAGGAAGTATTGACTTGTCTTCTTTTAACAAACTTCGACTTCTAGTTGTCACATTGGTTTCTGCTGTTTCCTCTTGTTTCAGAGAGTCTTCTTCTTCTGTATCAAACATTGAGACACAGACCCATAAAACCAAAGACCTTCCTCTTGTTTTTTTGTAGATTGATTATCTTTTTCTTCCTCTTTACCAGTTTCTGTCAATTTGGAATCCAATAATTGATTCATTACCAGTGTCATAGAATTTATCCATTGGGGGAAATTCTTCTCAGAATGAGGGTGTTGATAAAAAGTACAAAAGTTATCCATGCCTACATCAGTTACATTCATTGCTGTAGGACTGTGTGGAGGAGGCTTAGGTTGACTGTTGCCTTCCCTTTTCTTATAATAAGGGTTATACAAATTGTGAGCCTCTTTTTCCTTCTCTAAATCTATCACTCTGTTGGATAAATTTTGCATCATCTTCAACATCCCTTCAAAATCCTGTGACCGCTTATCCTTAGGCTTAGTCAGTAATAAAGGTTTCTTGCTTCCAAAAGTATTTTCTTCTGACTGCAAAGGATAATTTTATATGCTTTCCATCTCAGCCTCCACCTTCTTCACTTATTCATAAGTTTCTTCTAATGTAGGTCTCACTGATCTCTTGGAAAACATGGCTAGATCAGGCCCAAGGGCTGAGGTATAGTATTCTATAAGAGCATTATCAGATGGCTTATTTGCTGCAGTAAATCTTTTTAGGTAAGCAATGAACCTTTGAGTGAAATCATGTACTTTTTCTTTTCTTTCTTTCTTTAGAGCACATAACCCCTTCATTAAGGATGCATGAGTTTTCTGAACTGTATATTTACTTCTAAACATTCTCTCAAATGTGTTCCAATCCATGATTGAATTTGCAAGAAGTGCAAAATACCATGAGGTTGTTTTCCTTTCAAAGTGTGGGGAAACAATCTACACACTACATATTCATGCTCCCCAGCTCGTAATCTTTCTATAGCCAAGTAAAAACTCTATAAATGATCATCTACCAAAACTCCTTCACTAGGGTCAAACTTAGGTAACATCTTGTCAAAAGCTTCAGGAAAATCATGCAAGGGAGGTGTCAAATTTAAAGGTGACCTAGATCTCCAAGCAGGCGGTGGAGGTGGTTGGTTTGCATTTACATTATCCATGATTCTGAGTGGAGAATGAGGTTGTGATTGAATAGGGGTCTAGAAAGGTGAACAGTAAGGTGAACCTGGATCCAATCAATTCAAAGGTTGGCTAACTTATTGTAAGGCTCCTTCTACTAGTTCTTCAAGATCTTCTACCAACACTGAATCTTCTAATTGAGGGCGATCTCTCTTCTGATACTCTCTTCTAGGTAAGACATAAATGATAGGTAATCCTCCAATATTTTTTGCATATGCCCTAGTGATTCTTCTTAAATCATCAACCACTTCGTTATCTACAGGATACAGATACCCTTTCTATTTATCCTCAGGAGTGGATTTGTGAAATAAGATAATTTCAGAACTATCACCGGTGGAGTGATTTCGAGGAAGTGAGCTTCCTCGACCAGCCATGCACTGGTGGCTCTCCTTCTAGCGCCAAAAAACTGTTGAGGCCTATAAAATTCCAGGTAACAACATTTAGGGATTCTCCCTAATAAACGTTCCCAACTAGCCCGTTACTATTTGGTATGGGGAATCCGTCTGGTTTACGATCCGGCTACCGTAGGTCAAGTAAAAAATTAAAATGTTTTACTGGTTATGGCCCGGTCCACCGTGTATATTTTTAGTTTTTTTTTGTTTAAGTTATGATGTGCAAGTGCCTATCTAAAAATGCAAATTGATAGAGATAATGAGGAGTATCATAATGTGATGCGCAGGTTCTTACCTCTCATCTTACCTCTCTCGCATATAAATCACAAACAACCAGAAAATAACTATAACTAACTAACCTATCCCTAGGGAGAAAAATTATCAGTTATTAATGAGTAATGTATTTTTGCGCATGTATTAAGAAAAATTACAGATAGTTGTTACTTATTTCAGAACACACGAATGTTAATAGAAATATGAACAACAAGGTAGCTTATTGTTTATGACAACCTTCATTACTCACAGTGGAAATTTCACAGAATAAACTAGAAGACATTCATAACATGAACAAAAATTCAATCAGTTAGAACGATCTCATAGATAATGGACATAAGCTGAAAACGAAATAGTTCACATTCAACCGATCCATAGCAAAGCATTTGAAATATCCCACCAAAGTTTCTCTAGAAGAAACTTGTAATTATTTATTGTAAAAGGAAGTAGTTCTTCTTACAATATACATTCAAAAATTGCCTAGGAAAGAAGTCCCTTCTACATCTAAACTCTCCTTTATTTATACAAAAAGCAAAACCTTTGGGTTGCCCCTTAATGACTTTTGGGCTTCCCCAACCTTTCAATTCCAAAATTTTGTCCTGTAGTATGTGCTCATGATTTATACAATATATTACATTTTAAAACAAAAATAGTTTAAAATAGTTTATGAAGAGGGGCCCACTTGGTCGTTGATGAACTTTTCCATGCCTGGGCCTCTGCTGCTATACCTCCAAATCCAGAGGGTTCAAGAAAATGGATATTTTTCTCATATTTGGCTGGCTGGTTCCTTACTGCTTCTATTCTTGCAGGACTGAGGCACAGTTGATCCTCCAGGAGGTGTATACTTACAGCTGCATGTGCGACTGCATTCCTTAAGATCTATTCATCTAGATCCTTTACTTGTTGGATATCTTGCTCGTCTTCCTGGTATCTATTTTGTATATGCTCTATAAACAATTTATGCTCTAGTATTGAGTCCAATCTTCTCTCTGCTGAAAACTGGCATCTATTGTACGTAGCAAGCACCCTCATGTAGTATTCGGCACATGCTCCCCTCGTTTTCTTTACAGTTTTCTTGAATTCTTCCACAACATTGATTGCAAACTCCAATAAATCATATTCCTACTTTAAACTATGTTGTTCTTTAACTAGTAGCTCTGTAGGAGGTTCCTCATTTGTTTCTATCCACACTATTCTTCCCATCAGAATCTCCAGAATCTCTTGAGATCTGTCCAAAAAATAAGACGTAGTGTCCGAAATTTCTTGTAATCTGCTATCTATTTGTAAAATCTTACATCTTTCTTCCTTAACACACATTTGCAAATGGTGTATTTTCCTTCTCTAAGTTATAACATGTTCTTTTAAAGGCTGGAAGTCTATCTTCTGTTCTATAGCATCCTTCAGTGATGTTGCCAAGGAAGTATTCTGTTCTTCCAAGGCTACCACCTGTATTTGACATTACTTTTCTCTTTCTTTTGTGGTGGCCTTCTCTGTTTCCAACTCAACAATTCTACTTTGTAACTGGTCCTTCTCTACACTCAGAGTTTCATAGGACACCTAAATGTCATCTCTCTCCGTTTTCAACACTTGATGCTCTAGCCGTAGCCTTTATAATTCTACTAAGCTATTCTGAGCATCCTTTTCCATTTTCTCTACAGAGACTTCTAAAGCCACCTTATTTTCCTGCAGAGTCTGGAGTTCTGTCTTTGAAGTCCTCACTTCATTCATCATGTCCTCGTATTTCCTTTTCAGCTTATGACCTTCATCCCTCTCCTTCTTCATTGTTTCTTTTAATTGAACTGCATTCTTTCTTGACTGCTTAAGATCTGTCATTTGCCTATCTACAATATCTTCAGTATCTTGGGTTAACACCACCCCATCTCTTGCTGTCAATCTTGGATTTGCATCTGTTCCATACACCAAAGTCTTGTACATTATCATCTTCCCCAATTGTCCTCCTGTTTCAACCTTTTTCTCGGTTCTTTTAACAATCCTTTTCTTCTCCGTGTCATAGAAAATAATACTAAAGTAAACTACTTCCTCCCCTTATTTAGGCATGAAAGGGATCAGATTCATTCCAGAAAATGAAGCTTACCCTATTATGCTTCCAGAAGATGCAGCAGGCTCCTGGGGATCGGGATTTGATTATCCATGCCCTTGATCTGTATGATCATGTCCCCCCTGTGTATCCATCTGCTCAATAGTCTGTTGGTCTTTTTGAGATCCTGTTAATCTCATACCTTCACTTTCTTCTTGTCTTTTCTTTATCTCTGCTTCTTCATTTCTCTTCCTCTCCTCTTCTTCTCTCTTTGTTGTTTCCTCTATAGCTCTCTTTCTTTCTTCTTCTTCATTATTTATCCAACTCTCTACCTCTTGTGCTAGCCTTCTAGAATTTTCTTCCCTCTTTTCAGCCTCTTCTTCTTCTGCTGTCTTAGTCTTCTGTGTAGTTTTTCCTTTTCCGCCCACAGTAGTGATTTTCTGTTTAAATATCTTCTTTAGGGTAGTCATGTTCTTTGCACTCCTTAATGTTTCCTCGTCCTTGTCCCAGAAGTTGGTATACTCAAAATGAATGCTTGCCTCTTTGCAATGATCTGCTACCTTATTCCGGGAGTCATTCCTGTGAATGGTCATTTCACCAAAATGGAAGTGCTCCAGCTCCCGCACAAATTTTGCAGTCCATTTTACCTTTGAAAAATTTGAACTCCCTAGCTAGAAAGGTATGGCAAGATATGCTGCCTTTTTATGCTTGAACAAGAAACTCCCGACACCATCAATATATACCTGCCTAACTGCCTCTTTATGTAGCACATAATAAGTGGCATATTTAGGGAGTAGAGAAGGTGCTCTGGAACCCCCATACATTCTTATTTACATTCCTTCCTCAGTCAAATAATAGTCCCCATATTCCTCGAAGACCTTGAACGCTTCTTTGGACATGCAGTTGCATTCAGTCAGGAAAATTAGAGTGTACAAAGGCATGATGAAGTGTTCACATATTTCTCTGTAGTAGTTATAGTATTTGTGTGCCCAAAACAATTTATATGCTATGTATACCTGGGTCCTGTCCCTATCCCAGTTACACCTCAAGGCTGGAAAATAATGGGTACACAGTATACAGTCCACTAGGATAGAGCTCATGTAGAACTCTGATTTATTATGTGACACCCATCCCAAGGTTGAGGATATGCATGCTGAGAGGCTATTGGACACTATGTTTGACCAATTGAATATGGTTCCTTGAGTGGCCACATAGAAGATAATTGGTACCCATCCTATTTTGAAGATTTTTCCATGAGCTCTACCAAAAATCGTATTCAGCATTAGTGCAATAATTCTATAGGGAGTCCAGAGAGTAGATGTATCATATTCTCTTGAAGGCCTTGTTCGAAAGTTCTTCCTTGGTATCTTCACTCTTTTAACTCTTTCTACTAGGTCCATATTTGTCTCTTTCAACTAACTTTTTGTTAAGTAAATCCGAGTAGGAGGCAGATGATATGCCATGAAGACATAAGCAGGGGTTGTATGCAGCATAGCCCTGTTTAGTAGTATTTTCAAGGATAATCGTAGTTACATCTGCCCTAGGCAGAATCCAAGCGTTCACCTCTGAGCACGAGAACAACTCAGGTCTTGTGGTTACTTTCATAAGAACCAATTTCTCTATGTTTGCATAAATAGTCAGCTCTTCAAATCCTACATCAGGTACGTTTTGATTTGCAATCATCCTGTATATCTCACCCCATTTATAATCCGGTTCAACCCCAGTGGTAGATTTGGTATCTTCATATATGTATTCAACCCTGGTGATGATCTCAACCTCTGCTTCTCCTTCAACAACTGCGGCCTTCTTCTTTTGTCTTTTAGACATATCTCCTTTGCAGCAATCACCCTATGATAAAAATAGCATGTTCTTAGACCATTTAGTTGTTACCAAGTGAAATAATAATAACAAAACTGTATCAATCTATTTACCTCTTCCATATACATTCTGAAAATGAAATATACATAGTATTAATGCATGAAAAGAAACATGACAAGGCAAAAAGAAAATCCTTCAAGTTTGTGTTTTAAAACCCTCTAAGTTCACTCTCTGTAACTAAAATCACATCCCCGATAGAACAGACTCTTCATTTTAATCTGGATCGCCTTCAAAATAATCTAACTCCTTCAATAACAACATGAGCCACATTGTTGCTACTGCTAATCCTCAAAACTCCAGACCCTATACTGTGGTTCCTCATCTAGAAAACCCTAACTAGACCAAAACTTTGAAAAACTCTGTCGTCCCACAAAAATAAGGTAAATGCATAAAAAAAATTAAACCCCCCCCCCCCCCCGAACGGCCATGAATAACCAAATAATGGGTGGTGCAGACAGTGTAACACTTGTCTGCACCTACCCCTTAATTTTTCAGATAGGCATAAAGCATACATAATGGCTCAATCACGTGGGCTCAAAAGAAAAACTCACTCAAGCAAACTGTAACAGTTAAATTCCTCGACCTTAAAATGTTATGCAAGTATACAACGAAGAAAAATAAGCTTTAAGCGGACAAACTAAAGTCACACAAAAACCTAAACAGGAAAACCCTACCCAGGAAAAACCACAGTTACAATCAACGAATAAGAATCAAACAACAAGGTCGTGGATTGCCTACCTGGAAAAACGTAATGCAGTCGATAGGATGACCCAAAACCTCCATGGTAGCATGCCAATGAGTGAAATATGGACAGCTAGGCACATGAAACAGTTCAATCGACAAGGGCTGGAGCAAATGCGAGTTTCAACACGGATAATAATAAAATAATGCTCTGCCTCTGTGTATAAACCTTTGGTAAAAAGAGTTAGCAGGAAAACCCTATCGACGGTTGAAAACACTAAACGTCGGGAGGATAGTTCACTTGACAGCTGCAATGGCAGAAAACAAACAGACTATGGGTCGAGCGAGACTATTAAGTCTATCGGCGTTGGAGACTCTTAACTCTAAGTGTCGGAGCTTCAAATCTTAACATCTCTGCAGTGTTGGCGATACCAAGCACAATCATCACGGTGATTGTGTATCAGCGATCAGAACTGAAAACCTTTAGCGCATCGAAACTTCAAACCACAACACTCTTCATAGTGTCGGCGATATAAAAGGTATCGTTATAACTTACTCTTTTACAAAGTATCGAAACCCAGGTTACTTAAAACTTTGGTATCGACGAGCGAAAAGACTATCTTCAGGTCACTTTTCAACTTCTTTCCGATCCATCGGTGACGTAGAGGACAAGTCCTCTGATCCAATATTGAAACTTGTTCCGATTGTGATAAAAACATGATTGCCGACAGTCAAAAAAATCAGTCTGAGAAAATAAAACAAAAAGGATATAAAAGCACGGATTGGCAAGAAATAGGACTAATCATCAGGACGTTCATTATTTTCCTTCCGAAATGTCTGCGGCATAGAAGACTAATGCCCCAATTCATTCTTCAACCAACTTCTGACAGCGATAAATAAAATCATTGGGAAATCAAACGCTATGCTCTAAAAAAAAATACAAACTCCTCAGTCTTCTAAGCTTCCGACCTCAAAGATCAATTTAAGTGGAAAAACTGGACTTCCAGGATAGATTTAAAGAAATCAAACACACCCGGGCTAGATAAAATCAAAAGGAAGTTTCAAAATTCTCAAAAATTTGGAAACAAAAGGTTGCAGCTGCAACAATTGGCGACTACCTGGTGAACACAGATCTCTGGACAATTTCTTCTTTGAGCAACAAACTGTTTTGACAATAAATACCAACATGCTGAATTCTTCAAGATATATGGATTTCCCAAATGGCAAATAAATGTACTTTAATCATTGATGATAGTCCAATTTGGGGAACAGGGAACCAAGATTTCAAAGTCTAGATAACTCTTTTGAGGCCAGGAATATGAGTTTCATTTTTACCTCTGTCTTTGGGTGGCTACCATCTTAGACACCACAGGATTGTAACATATGGTAAACAGAAATATTCGTTTGTTCCTCATTCCCATGCCGTTTTTCACTTTTGTGCTTTTGGACTTTTGTCCTTTCTTGAGTCCTCCTGCATGCCTTTTTTCTGAAATTTTTTATTCAAGCTCCTCTATCCATAGTGTCCTTTTGTGTGAGAGATGTTGTAAGTAGGAATATTTCACCTTCTGCGGATATAAGTTGTTCCTCTAGTCTGAATGGTTCAAATCTAGAACAAATGAACGACAAAGGATGAAGACCCTCCCTAGATGTCGTAGATACCTGGAATGCCGCTTCGATAGTAAACATGTGTACCTGCAATCAGATTAAACACGCAAACACATCAAAGCTACAAGAACATAATCTATTCATCCATGTCAATGAATAAGGAATCCAACAACATTTACATGTGAAATTAACAACAATAGTAATGTGGGATGAAAATCAGCTTTGCATTAAGATGAATGGAGAATTTTACAACCAATTAAGCCTTAGTGTCAACATGGATCTCCATGAAACCAACACTTCATACCCATAAGCTCCAAATTTTCTCTCTATGCTCTCCAATGGCTTGGGCCAAGTGGTCAATCCAATAGCATAAAAATACCTCTGTGGTTCTCCCCCTCAACCAGGGACATGAGCTTGTATTTATAAGTCTCAATGGATAAGAATGGTTGAGAGATTTGTGGATGAGGTGGCTTCTAAGATCCTATGATGGGGGATCTCGAGCTCAATTGACCCACAATGTTAGGGATAAGAGAGGACACAAAGCTCATTATCTAGAAGCCTCGAGAAACCTCTCTTTGTTCCCATTTTACACAGGGTACCACCTTTTGCCTCTTATGATAGAGCGGTTCAGCTTAAAAATGCTTATGGACCAAAGGCTATAAGCAGTGGCACCGCTTATGGTAAACACAATAGAGGTGATGCGAAGAAGGTAGTGCTCATGGATAAAAAGGAAAGTGCAGTGATGAGTATTTTCATGAAATATTGACAAACAACATGGGTTTCCACTCCAAGTGTTGGGATTAAGGCGAAGTATGTAATTCAAAGGTCTTATCACATGGGGGTGACAGGATTTTGGTATAATAGGATGCCCCCCAAAGCATGAGTCTTAGAGGGATACGATAAATGAGAGCTTTGAGAGAACAAGTCGTCGCTAGGAGGTGAAAATGTCAGCTCGATCCGAGCATGTCATCAAGTAGGCATCTGTAGTACATCAATATTTTTGACTCATAGACACAAGTAACCAACTCATGGATGCAGAACAATACAAGGCAGATCCATGGGAGGAATAAACAAGCATGGCTACTACAATACATCGTAGTTCAATGTGATAGAGGACTCAAAATTGGACATAGATACCAGACATACAACATAGATCTATGTCGTACAGATGCAAATTTGAGTATAGCCATGACCATACAAATGTGGATCCATGCTATATATACAAAACTCCATCGCAACCTGGGGGAAAAGCAATGAGTTCTTTAAACAAATACCTAGGGTCTTCATCTCATTTTTCACAAAGTATGATTCTATCCATGTGATTACAATGATCTGAAGTCAAACATGGTAGAAACTACTTGATTACCAGCCAATGATATGAACCGTTAACAAGTGTGAGGGAGATCACCATTGATGTCAATGATTCCCAAGGTACCCTATTACAATCTACTCAGTGTGAATAGATTTCCTAATGTCGAACACCCAGTCGATTCTATCAATCAAAGGTCAATGATGTGAACCTATGTTGAGAGCGAGAGAATCTGTCATTAAGGCATACAGATCTCAAGGTACTAAGTATTGTTTCTAAGAATATTTCCCAGATGATGGGCTGATGTCAACGTGAATAGTCTCGTCGAAGGAGGGCCATGATGAGTCCCACATCGATGACATGAAACTTGAAACATAGTTCTGGAATGATGTGAATGTAGTAACCATAGGACTAACTCAAAAGTACTGACACAAAGACTGTGTTGACTATAGGGGTAAAACTTCTTCAAATTCCCTTTGAACATCGGGTGGCATGACACAAGACTTGGGAGCATGACTAGACGAGATAAACACACAATACGACAGTGGACAATGCATTCTTTTGAAAGACTCAAAGGAGTGTCATGACTCATGAAAGTGGATCGTCACAGAGATCAGCTGAATACCCAATTGACTGACATGATATGTAGACAAGTGCCATGTTCAAAGGTAACGACAAACTACTGCCATTTATTTGCAAAATGATTCCCTTCCCATTTTCCCCATCATGATCGATGAGTGCCTCTTTTAATTTTACGAGTTCAAAGAGGGTAACAAACACTTGATATAGCTTGTCGGAAGACAAGTCCAAACTCATATGTTTTACAAACCTGAGAGAGGAGGGGTTCATTCCCAAAATGGGTCTCTCAATGTTTAATTTAACGAGTCCAATGAAAGAAAACTTGGTATCGTTCATGTTTATAGAGTCTAACCAATTACGGAAGAAGACTCCAGATGGGTCCTTTTTCGTATAATTTAGTCTCTAAGGCCCGAAAAAGTGTAAAATCATACCTTAGAGAACTCTTCTAGTCATGATTGGTTAGAGTGTTCATTTTTCGTAAAATAGTCTATCTGAACCAAAAAAGAGATAACCTATCATCGGAGAGATGACTCTTCAAATGATTTAATGAGCATGAATAAGACAATATCGCTCGACAATATTTTCATATTTAGGGAGCCTAAAAATATTTTAAAGAGGACTCCATGAGGTTTCTTTACACATGTCAATTTTTACAAGCCTGGAAAGAATAAAAAACGGACTCAACAATCTTTTCGTGTTTAAGGAGCCAGAAAAGAAGTGAAAGAAGACTCCATTAGAATTTTTCATGTTTGAATCCAAAGCACGAAAAAGTAATAAACTAAGCTCAAACCACTTTTCATGTTTTAACCAGTGCACGAAAAAAAATGAAAAGTAAGCTCAACACCATCTTACTGTTTTTAACGAGCTTGAAGATTAGTTGAAAGAATGCTCAAAGATTGGTTTCATTTTTACACAAGCTCAAAACCAATGGGTAAACTATGCTTGAAAAATCCCATTAACATGATATACAGAGGTTGGAATATTTCCCCTAGCATGATTGCTTGTGAAGCTTACCCCTAGCATGGTTGCTAGGGACTCAACATGCCCCCCAAGCTTCATTTCGTCTGACGATTCTTATTCCATACCTAAAAACCTGGTTACTAATGTGAAAATGTTCACCAGGGGGGTAGGAAGAATGAGAATCAAGCAAGTGAAAAGAAGGTTCAATTTATAATACTAAAGGGAAGATTTGACTCAAGGGAAGGGGACCTATTTCATTTTTACGCAAGCTTGAAACAGAAGGTAACTATGCTTGGAACATGGTTTCATTTTTATGCAAGCTTGAAACCAAAAGGTAAACTATTCTTAAGGGATCCTACTTCATTTTTTAACAAGCTTGAAATAGAAAATGAACTATGCTCAAGAATTATTTCATTTTTATGCAAGCTTGAAACCAAAAGGTAAACTATGCTTGAGGAGATTCATTTCACTTTTTAACGAGCTTGACATAGAATGGAAACTTTGCTCAAAGGCATCTGTTTCATTTTTTAATGAGCTTGACACATAATCGAAACTATGCTCGTGACATGGTTTCATTTTTATACAAGATTGAAACCAAAAGGGTAAACTATGCTTAAGGAGTGGTTTTATTTTTTAACGAGCTTTAAACCAAAATTAAACAATGCTATAAAACCTTATCCTATCGAACATGATATCTAGAGGTTGGTAGGTTGCCCCCATTTCATAAAAGATAGCGGCTTAGCTCCATTATGATTTCCATAGACTAGAGCCATGCCCCCCATTTTACTGATGATGGGAAGAAGCTAACTAGAAGAAGGGGGAGGAACCACAAGAACGTGTAGCACATTCAGGGTAGTCTAATTACTAGGAGTAATGCGATGGTCAGGTGTAACAAAAGAAAGTTGATCAATGGTCAAAATATTTCCATCATGGGGAAAATGCATAACTCTAAAGAGTGTAAACACAACAGCCTTCATGGCATAAACATAATCACATCCAAGGAGCATATTGAAATCTAAAGGACCTTGGACCACCATGACATCAATACAGATAGTTTTCCCTCCTAATGTAATAGGAAAGTAAGGAAGGGTCCCTAAAGGTGCAGTAGGTCTTCGATTATAAGTCAGTATCTGATCGGTGGATGGCACAAGTTGAGGAGAACCTAAAGCTTGCCAAGCAGTTGAGGATATAATACTAACAGAAGCCCCTTCATCAACAATAGTGTGAAGAATCCGCCTAGCAGTAACATTCACAACTGTCTGGAAAGGAACACTCGAATGAAGACAAGACTCTGTTAGGTTACTCCAGTCAAAGGAAATAACCTCACTACTCATAGAGGGTTCTGTTGAAATAGACAAAATTTCCTCTTGTCGATAACAATCAGAATGAAGCATGAAAACTTCAGCAGGTTTCGGTTCATTCCCTACTAGAAGAGACGAACGAGATGAATATTTGGTCAACAAGACTACTTCAATATTAACACTCTCTGATGAAAGAGCGGGATCGGGTGGAAATGACATCGACTCGACCGATTCACTCTCCGAAGGAAGAGTGGGATCAATTATAGATGAAACTGAATTGATCACTTGGTCAACCAACGAGGAATCAAGGGATAACTTACTATCACTTGTTGGAATCACCTGTTGATGATCAATAATATTTTCCAACCAACCCGAGGCTTCATCCATGCTTGGACAAAGAAAAGTACGATGCATAGCCTTGCATATCAAACAAGGATACAAGACTTTACCCTTATGACCTTTTACCAATGGGTCACTGGTTGAGGGAGTATTGTCAACATGATGATCATAGTTTGATGACACAGATAGTTTGGACCTTTTAGACCACTCTTCTTGTACACAGGAGAGACCGGGACACTCCTTAAGAAGGTGGTCCCCCTTGCAAAGCTTACAAGGGAAGTTGAGTTTTTCGAGTGTTCTCTTAGAATGGGCACCATCAAGAGAAAATGGTTGCTGCTTTTTCTCTTTCTTATCCTTCTTCTTTTTACCCTTCCCTTTCTTCTTATTTTTATCCACATGACTACTAACCATAGAGCTTTGGTCAAGCGAAGAAGAAGAAAGGGATGAAGCAACAACCGACGAAGAAGGAGAGGGATTAGGTTGAGGTCAATCCTCTCCCGAAGGAGAGGTGACATTTGAAACATTAGGTGTAATAGGAATTACAGGATTAAACAGCGAGACCGGTAATCCTACAGTTAACCCAGGAAGATTTAGAGTGGCAATAAAGGGAGGACCAATACCTTCACTTGGATGGAATACAAAAGGCACACCTTGAAAAGGGGCCTCTTGAGTGGTAGTCCCAGATTGGGATGCCATCTCTAAACTCTCTAAAAGCCTCCTTAATACCACGCACAAGAAAGTACCACTCAAACTAAAATAAACAAGCAAACATGTGAAAGGAGTGGATAAGAGTCAGGAATCTCACAAGATTATCAAGACTTTACAAGCTTCGCCCGTAAAGCCAATACGGCCAAAAGATTAACTCAGTTGGTATGAGGATTCCTAAAAGGGTCTCCTAATATACGCAAGGTATGTGGGAGCTCAAATTGGTAGTAGTGATGTCTAATGCACAACCGTTCACAAGGGGCCATTCGATATAGAATCGAGTGCATGAAGTACCTTTCTATATACCTCAAGGGTACATGAAAGGTTGTTCGAAATACCGACGGTACGTGGAAGCACCGTGTGAATCTCGGGTTATAGTGCGGACAAGGTAATGATAGCTCCTACATTTTATGATGCTCGAACACATCTCTAACTTATCACTGAAGTTGCTAAAAGTTTTAACCTAGTACTACCGTTAATTTTATCTTGTGCGTTTAGGTGGAACCATGGAGTGAAAACTTGAATTTAAATAAGATGCACACTGATCTATATGACAATGCAAGTTTTCCTCTTCAATGAAATTCTACCTAAGAGAGGGAGAGAGATTTACTTTTCTTCCAAAAATGCACACCCAAATACAAATGCAATTCTATCTTCTCAAACGAAAAGTGAAATATCAATGGACCCTAAACAATCTTCAAAGCAAATAAAAAAGAGATCTAGAGAACATCAAACATACATAAACCAAAAATGTTTCCTATCTTTTCATGCTTGAAAAAGATGCATAAGAACATAATGGGAATATGATTTTACTAACGTTTCCAAACAAAAGTAACTCTAATGCACGCAAAGCTGAAAACAGATATTTCTTCTTAATGAAAGTAAGATCTAGAATTTCAAACAATAATGCACGTAACAAGAAGAAAATCATCCAACAACTCTTGCAAATAAAGCAAAGGAGAGAGAAAATTAAGACTTCTCTTTGAAACAGACAAGGAAACGAAGAACCAATCTTTCCTACCAAGCACTGAAAAAATCAGCATGCAAAAGGAAACAAGAATCGCCCCAAGCAAAGAAAGTCTCAAAACAACATGGATCACTCACGCATTCCAAGTCCAACACAAACCAAAGTATACACAAGAAAATGAAATGTATATTTCCAATTCCAATGAATAATATCTACAAAAAAGAGCAAGAGGTTTCAAGCAAATAAAATAATGTAAAATCCAACGCAAGAAACATAAACTCTCTTTGAATGCAAAGGGAATATAACAATCAAAGCAACTGTAGAATATACACTTCATTTTCATCAAAAAGTAAGCCACAAACACACAGAAATCAAAATACAAAGTCTGGAATAGGGCCTACATGGCACTGCGTAGATGAAGCTGCTGACAGGTGATTTTGAGGTAGAACCACTCCTTTCTCACTGGATTCAGGCGGTGGCACTGCTTATGGCTAACTTGACTTAGGCGATGGCACTGCTTCTTGTCAATAGAACATGTCTGGTTCCCTAAATAAATCCAAAACACAAGGAGAACGAAATATCAAGTCAGAAAAATATTAGATCAAGGTAAAAAATGATAGATTGAGAATAAAAAAGAGCATAAAAGGTCGAAATAATTTAGATCTAGACAGATCTAGAAGTTTCAAACCAAAATTCACTAAGTCAGATAGCAGATCTGACTCAAGAGAGTTGGAGATGGAGCCTGGATTTAGACAAGAGTTGAAGAACTGAGGCAGATCAGATCAACTGATACATATATCTATTCCCCAACGGAGTCGCTAGATTTGTAAGCAGGAATATTTCACCTTCTGCGGACAGAAGTTGTTCCTCTGTTCTGAATGGTTCAGATCCATAACAAATGAACGACAAAGGATGAAGACCTCACTGGATGTCATAGATACCTGGAATGTTGCTTCAACAGTAAACCTGTGTACCTGCAATCAGATTAAACATGCAAACAAGTCAAAACTACCAGAACATAATCTATTCATCCATGTCAGTGACTAAGGAATCCAACAACATTTACATGTGAAATCAACAACAACAGTAAGGTGGGAGGGAAATCAACTTTGCATTAAGATGAATGGAGAAGTTTACAACCAATTAAGCCTTAGTGTCGACATGCATCTCCATGAAACCAACAATTCATCCCCATAAGCTCCAACTTTGCTCTCTATGCTCTCCAATGGCTTGGGCCAAGTGGTCAATCCAACAGCATAACAATACCTCTATGGTTCTCCCCCTCAACCATGGACATGATTTTGTATTTATAAGGCTCAATAGATAAGAATGGTTGAGATATTTGTGGATGAGGTGGCTTCTAAGATCCTATGATGGGGGATCTCGAGCTCAACTGACCCACAATGTTAGGGATAAGAGAGGACATGAGGCTCATGATCTAGAAGCCTTGAGAAATCTCTCTTTTTTCCCATTTTACCCAGGGTACCGCCTTTTTCCTCTTATGACAGAGCGGTTCAGGTTAAAAATGCTTATGGACCAAAGGCTATAAGTGGTGGCACCGCTTATGGTAAACACGATACAGGCGGTGCGAGGAAGGTACCGCTCATGGATAATGAGGAAAGTACGGTGCTGAGTATTTTCATGAAAGATTGAAAAACAACATGGGTTTCAACTCCAAGTGTTGGGATTAAGGGAAAGTATGTAAGTCAAAGGTCTTATCACATGGTGGTGATAGGATTTTGGTATAACAGATGTATTTAATTTTCAGCTCACGGATGGAGAAGAACTTTGGCAATCTTGTACTCATATGGTTCAGTACTTTGTCTTGATACATATTGCTTTCTTAGGATATTTTGACTCTTATTTGCCTTTTGGCTTTCAATTACTGGCATGGGATCATTTAAATATAATATACTATTTACCCTGCTTCCTCTCCCTGGGCCTTTTGTTGTCACCCTCTAAGACATTTTTTAATGTGACATGGATGGAGCCTCGAAATAGTATTCCAGACCTTTCAATCCTGAGTTATTTTGCAAGGATTAAGTAGGACTTCAATGTGTTCATAGCCATTTTAGCAAAACTGCTAAATTAGAAGAAGTTATTTCAAATAAATTAATAGTACACACTCTTGTAATCAAGGATTTTAATTAATCCAGAATTCTGATGAACTCCATGCAACCAAAAGTTGTGCTTCTTTATTACAATCAATCAAACCCTAACTAAACAAACAAAAAATAAAACAAATAAAAAATAAAACAACCAATTAGTTTATTTATGTACAAGATAACCAAGAAATAAAAATCAAGAAAAATAAGGTTTGAGAACTAAACCATTAACTGGTAAGTTCTCTTCCCACCCCTGTAAGTCTTGTAACTTGTAAGTTGAGGGACCAAGCTTTGCCACAATTTGAAAAGGGCCTACCCATAACTGTTGAAACTTAGGGTGCTTTCCCTTTTCATCGTACGGATGATCCCACTTAAGAACCACGTCTCCTACTTCGAATTCTTTGTTCCCAACTTTATGCTTATCAAACCAACGTTTCACTACTTCATGTTGATGCTTAAATATTCCTTTGGCTTTGGACCTAGACTCTTCCAACTTCAAAAGATTATATATTCTAATCTGTAGGATTTAGTTATCTGTACCTCTAAATTCCTGAGCTATCATGGAATATGGTAACAGAATGTTGGGAGGAAGAATAGCTTCTTTTCCATAAACAAGAGTGTATGGTGACACACCTAAGGAATTCTTGGGTGTGACTCTATCAGCCCAAAGAGCATTAGGTAACACTAAATTCCAACTTCTCTGATTTTCTATTATGGTTTTCTTTAGAATTATAATCAAATTCTTATTTGTAGATTCTGCCAAACCATTTCCTTATGGGTAATAGTTTGCAGAATAATGCAACTTGATTCATCTTTCATTAGCAAATGTAGTTAATCTAATAGAAGAAAAGTAAGTAGCATTATCAAAAACCAGGGAAATTGGAACCCCAAACCTGGTCATAATGTGATCTTGTAAGAAATCCATGACTGCATCTTCATTCACTTTGCATAATGGAATATCCTCGACCCATCTGGTGAAGTAGTCAGTTGCCGTCAAAATGTACTTGTGCTGTAAGGAATAATTTGGGTTTATTTCTCCAATGATATAAATTCCCCATTGTTCGAATGGTTCTGTTATCATCACTGGTTTTAAAGGACCTATTGCTTTAGATTGTCTTCCACCACCTCTTTGACAAGCATCACACTTTCTGACATGAGCATGAGCATCCTTAAACAGTGCAGGCCAGTAATATCCGGCTTTGAGAATCTTATGGGCTATTGTATCTTCGGAAAAATGACCTCCAGCAGGCCCATCATGTGATTATGTTATGACCTTCTTTGCATCTTCTTGTTCTAATCATCTGAGAAAAACTCCATCATAATTATTTTTGAATAATACTCCATCAATTATCTGATATGAGGGTGATTTAAGACGTAATGCTCTTCGTTGTTTGGAATTCCATTGTTCCGGCAAATATCCTTCTTGAAGGTAATGGACTAGGTCCCGGTACCAGTAATCTAGAGCTATGAATAGAGGACATACATCCACCATGTGTGAATCAACTTCATTATCCCAACTGTTTTCTTCATTGTCTTTACCTTTAGCCATTAGTTTACGCAATCCTTGTCCTTTTACTATGGATGCTGGTTTGAACTCAAGATCATATTCTTGTAAGGCAGTTACCTAGTTGCCTCTTCTTTCTCCTTATTCCTTTTGTACAAAAAGAGATCTTACAGCTGGGTGTGGAACTATTACCTTAATACAGTTCTTAAGTATATATGGCCTAAATTACTTTACTGCTTTAAAAACTGCATAAGCTTGTTTATCAACAACTAGATAATTCAATTCAGCTCCATGTAGACCAGTGATCATAAATGATATGGGGTACTCATCTCCCCCATCTTCCTTTTGTGTAAGCATCGCTGCTAATGAATCATCGGATGCAAAAGTGTACAAAATAAAATCCTTTTCGAAATTTAAAATTTTGAGTGATGGTGCATGAGCAGTAGATGTTTTTATCTTATTGAATGCATTCTTTTCCATATTAGTCCATTTAAATTGTACACTTTGTTTAACCATTTGTTGCAAAGGTTTGACAATTTGAGCAAAATCTGGTACAAACCTTCGCACAAAATTAATTGTCCCCATGAATGATTGCATACCCTTTTTATTATGGGGTAAAGAGATCTATTCTATGGCTTTATTCCTTTCTAGGTCTATGGAGATCCATTTCTTAGAAACAACATGACCCAGTAGCTTTCCTTCTATGACCGGAAACACGCATTTTTTAGGATTTAGTGAAATACCATATTTTCGACAATGCTCTAAAATTTGTTTTAGATGGAATTCATGTTCCTCTCTCCTTTTTGAAAATATTGTGACATCATCAAGATATATCACAACACTACAGCCAATCAGACCGCGGAAAGCTATATCCATGGCCCTCTAGAAAGTAGCTCTAGCATTAATGAGTCCAAAGGGCATTTTCCTGTAAGCAAAAGTTCCCCACTTGGTTCTGAATGTGCTTTTAAGCCTATCCTCTTCAGCTACTAATATTTTATTATAATCAGAGAATCCATCTAATAATGAAAACAATTCAGAACCTGAAACCATCTGTAGTATTTGCTCCATTTGTGGGACTGGATAGTTATCTTTATCTGACGCACAATTGAGGTTTCTGAAATCTACACAGAGCCTGGTCTCTCCTGACTTTTTCCTTACTGCCACCAAATTCAAAACCCATTCCGAATGTCTAACCTTGAATATGATTTTAGCATCCAACAATTTTTTCACTTCATGTTGAATTAAAGGTTCCAACTTCGGAAGCATCTTCCTCAAATGATGTTGGTAAGGATTGACTCCAGCTTTAATCGGAATAACATGCTGTATGATATTTGTGTCATAATTTTTAAGCTCTTCATATGTCCAGGAAAACACATATTTGTACTATTTGAATATACTAATGAACTTACTTATTTCCCCCAGCGAACAACACTTTCCCAAATTTACATATCTGGGTTTAGCTTCAGTCCCCAAATTTATTAGCTCAAATTGCAAGGTTGAGTTATGAGTCTTGACATTCGCTAGATTTCTGAACTTGTTGTCTAAGTCAAACTTTCGTTCCAAGGTCCTGACTCCATTAGGAATAAAGTTCCCAAATTTTAATTCTACTTGATGTTCTTCATCATCTATTATTGCTCCTTTAAAAGTCTCATCATTCATCAAGCATTCCAAAATTTGTTGATCATCGTCAAAAACCCGTAGATTTGTGATCATATCTGGAACAGAAGGCCTAAAAACTAATTCAATAGAGCATCTATTATTAGGAGGTACTAGCCTTGCAGCTGAGGTAACTAGTAAATCAGCTGCTGCATTCTTTAATCTAGGAATGGACACAATATTGAATGCATGAAAATTTATAAGCAAATCCCAAACTTCATTTTGATAGGATTTTAAATGTGGTGAAATACAGTGTATCTTATTTCGAATTTGCTTAACAACAATTTCAGAGTCTCCATATACTTTCATATTTTTTACTTTCAGTTTTATTTCCTTTTTAAGTCCTTGAACTAGTGCTTCATACTCGGCTATATTATTTGTACATTCGAATTCTAATCTACAAGCAAGAAATTGTTTATTTTTTCTTGGATCAATCAGGACACAGCCAGCTCCTAATCCTTCCAATGTTTTAGATCCATCAAAATAAAGGGCCCAAAAACTATCTACTTCTACTGAACTTGAATTAAAAACTACATCTAAAACTAAATCTACTATTTTACAGTCAGTTTCATTGGCCCATGAAAATCGAAGGAGATCGGGTTGAGTGTCAGGTATACTGCTAGCTTCTTCATCTTGTTAATTTCGTAGTTCCACTTAAATGAAGTAATTTCCCAACACAGAGTTTACTGGCTCATTCTTTCCCTCTAACTGAGTAACATTGTATTTCATTTGAGGCTCTCTTACTACTTTTATCTGATTGGGACTTCCCTTATGAGTTAACCATAAATGTGACCAATCTGATGCGAAGTATCCATATAGCCTTGTCGACCAGCCTCGACTCAAAACCATTCCATAAGAATATGGTATGTCTGCTACTACAATGTCGATGTACTGACATACCCTCTCATCTATAGATAAGTGAATGAGAACATTTTCCATTTCCCCTATTACTTTCATAGTTGTCCTGTCTAACTAAAGAACTTGCTAAGTAGATAGTTTAGGCTGTCCATTGATATTCTTGTAGACTGAAATTGGCATAACGTTGACTGATGCTCCTAAGTCTACTAAACAGTTGTTCACATTGTAGTTGAAAATCTCAAAAGTCAGGAGAAATGCTGGGGTTTTATACTTAGACTTACCTCCCACACTTGCTTCCCCAATTTCTTCTTCAGGTTGGTTATCAGTGGGAAGCTCTTCTTCTGGTGCCTCAAGTGCTTTTAACAATTTCTCTTTCTGCTAAGTTACATTACACATTTCAAACAAGGAGATATTTTCCTTAGCTTTTTTAATGTCTTCCACAATATCATACCCCATCTCAGGTTCTTTGAGATTCTTCTTGACATTATCAATCTTATCTTCAATAGGCTTTAGAGGCATGTTAATTTTCTTTGAATCTTGACTTGAAATGGTAAATTCAGGTATTTTAACAATTGTAGTGTTATTTTGTATCTTCTTCATATTTTCTTGAAGTTTCTTGATCTTAGGAAGTATTGACTTGTCTTCTTTTAACAAACTCTGACTTCTGGTTGTCACATTGGTTTCTAATGTTTCCTCTTGTTTCAGAGAGTCTTCTTCTTCTGTATCAAACATTGAGGCACAGTCCCATAAAACCAAAGTATCTTCCTCTTGTTTTTCTGTAGATTGATTATCTTTTTCTTCCTCTTTACCAGTTTCTGTCAGTTTGCAATCCAATAATTGATTCATTACCAATGTCATAGAATTTATCCATTGGGGGCAATTCTTCTCAGAATGAGGCTGTTGATGAAAAGTACAAAAATTATCCATGCCTACATCATTTAAATTCATTGCTGTAGGATTGTGTGGAGAAGGCTTAGGTTGACTGTTGTCTTCCCTTTTCTTATAATAAGGATTATACAATTTGTGAGCCTCTTTTTCCTTCTCTAAATCTATCACTCTGTTGGATAACTTTTGCATCATCTTCAACATCCCTTCAAAATCTTGTGACTGCTCATCCTTAGGCTTAGTCAGTAATAAAGGTTTCTTGCTTCCAAAAGTATTTTCTTCCGACTGCACAGGATAATTTTATATGCTTTCCATCTCAGGCTCCACCTTCTCATCTTCTTCATAAGTTTATGCTAATGTAGGTCTCACTGATCTCTTGGAAAACATGGCTAGATCAGGCCCAAGGGATGAGGTATAGTATTCTATCAAAGCATTCTTAGATGGCTTATTTGCTGCAGTAAAATTGTTTATCTAAGCAGCGAATCTTTGAGTGAAATCATGTACTTTTTCTTTTATTTCTTTCTTTAGAGAACATAACCCCTTCATTAAGGATGCATGAGTTTTCTGAACTGCATATTTACTTCTAAACATTCTCTCAAATGTGTTCCAATTCGTGATAGAATTTGCAGGAAGTGAAAAATACCATGGGGCTGTTTTTCCTTTCAGAGTGTGGGGAAACAATCTACACACTAAATCTTCATGCTCTTCAGCTCGTAATCCTTCTATAGCCAAGTAAAAACTCTGTAAATGATCATCTGCCAAAACTCCTTCACTGGGGTCAAACTTAGGTAACATCTTGTCAAAAGGTTGAGGCAAATCATGCAAGGGAGGTGTCAAATTTAAAGGCGACCTAGCTCTCCAAGTAGGTGGTGGAGGTGGTTGGTTTGCATTTACATTAGCCATGATTCTAAGTGGAGAGAGAGGTTGTGATTGAACATGGGTCTGGAAAGGTGAACAGTAAGGTGAACCTGGATCCAATCGATTCAAAGGTTGGTCAACTTCTTGTAAGGATGCTTCTACCAGTTCTTCAAGATCTTCTACCAACACTAAATCTTCTAATTGAGGGTGATATTTCTTCTAATACTCTCTTCTAGGTAAGCCAGAAATGATAGGTAATCCTGTAATGTTTTTCACATATGCCCTAGTGATTCTTCTTAAATCATCAACCACTTCATTATCTACATGATATAGAAACCCTTTCTCTTTATCCTTAGGAGTGTATTTTTGAAACAAACTACTTTCAGAACTGTCACCGGTGGAGTGATTTCAAGGAAGTGACCTTCCTCGGATAGCCATGCACTAGTGGCCCTCCTGCTAGCGCCAAAAAACTGTTGAGGCCTGGAAAATTGCAAGTAAAAATAGTTAGGGATTCTCCCCAATAAACATTCCCAAATATCCCATTACTATTTGGTATGGGGAATCCATATAGTTTATGGTCCGACTACCGTAGGTCAAGTAACAAATTAAAATGTTTTACTGGTTACGGCCTTGTCCACTCTATATATTTTTAGTTTTTTTTTGTTTAAGTTATGATGTGCAAGTGCCTATCTATAAATATATCTATAATAGAGATAACGAGGAGTGTCACAATGTGATGCGCAGGTTCTTACCTATCATCTTACCTCTCTCGCATCTAAATAAAAAACAACCATAAAATAACTATAACTAACTAACCTATCCCTAGGGAGCAAAATTATCAGTTATCAATGAGTAATGTATTTCTGTGCATGTATTAAGAAAAATTACAGATAGTTGTTACTTATTTCAGAACACATGAACATTAATAGAAATATGGACAACAAGATAGCTTATTGTTTATGACAACCTTCATTACTCACAGTGGAAATTTCATAGAATAAAATAGAAGACATTCATAACATGAACAGAAATTCAATGAGTTAGAACGATCTCATAGTTAATGGACATAAGATGAAAACGAAATAGTTCACATTCAACTGATCCATAGCAAAGCATTTGAAACATCCCACCAAACTTTCTCCAGTAGAAACTTGTAATTCTTTATTCTAAAAGGAAGTAGTTCTTCTAACAATATACTCTCAAAAATTGCTTGGGAAAGAAGTCCCTTCTACATATAAACTCTCCTTTATTTATACAAAAAACAAAACCTTTGGGATGCCCCTTAATGAATTTTGGGATTCCCCTACCTTTCAGTTCCAAAATTTTGTCTTGTAGTATGTTCTCATGATTTATACAATATATTACATTTTAAAACAAAAATATTTTAAAATACTTTATGAAGAGGGGCCCACTTGGTCGTTGATGAACTTTTTCCATGCCTAGGCCTCTGCTGCTATACCTTCAAATCCGGAGGGTTCAAGAAAATGGATATTTATCTCATATTTGGCTGCTTGGTTCCTTACCCCTTCTATTCTTGCAGGACTGAGGCACATCTGATCCTCCAGGAGGTGTATACTTACAGCTGCATGTGCGATTGCATTCTTTAAGATATATTCAGCTATATACTTTACTTGTTGGATCTCTTGCTCGTCTTCCTGGTATCTATTTTGTAGATTCTCTATAAACAATTTATGCTCTGGTATTGAGTCCAATATTCTATCTGTTGAAAACTGGCATCTATTGTACGTAGCAGGCACCCTCCGATAGTATTCGGCACATGATCCCCTCATTTTCTTTACAGTTTTCTCCAATTCTTCTGCAACATTGATTGCAAACTCCAATAAATCAGATTCTTGCTTTAAACTTTGTTGTTCTTTAACTGGTACCTCTATAGGAGGTTCCTCGTTTGTTTCTATCCACACTATTCTTCCCATCAGAATCTTCAGAATCTCTTCAGATCTATCCAAAAAATAAGACGTAGTGTCCAAAATTTCTTCTAATTTGCTATCTATTTGTAAAATCTTACATCTTTCTTCCTCAACACACATTTGCAAATGGTGGATTTTCCTTCTCTGAGTTAGAACATGTTCTTTTAAAGGCTAGAAGTTTGTCTTCTATTCTATAACATCCTTCAGTGATGTTGTCAATGAAGTATTCTATTATTCCAAGGCTGCCACCTGTATTTGATATTGATTTTATCTTTCTTCTGTGGAAGCCTTCTCTGTTTCTAACTCAGCAATTCTACTTTGTAACTGGTCCTTCTCTACACTCAAAGTTTCATAGGACACCTGGATGTCATCTCTCTCCATTTTCAACGCTTGATGCTCTAGCCGTAGCCTTTGTAATTTTCCTAAACTGTTCTGAGCATCCTTTTCTGTTTTCTCTATAGAGACTTCTAAAGCCACCTTATTTGCCTACAGAGTCTGGAGTTCTGTCTTTGAAGTCCTCACTTCATCCATCATTTCCTCGTATTTCCTTTTCAGCTTATGACCTTCATCCCTCTCCTTCTTCAGTGTTTCTTTTAATTGAGTTGCATTCTTTCTTCACTGCTCAAGATCCATCATCAACCTATCTACATTATCTTCAGTAGCTTGGGTTAACGCCACCCTATCTCTTGCTGTCAATCTTGGATCTACATCTGTTCCATACACCAAAGTCTTGTCAGTTATCATCTTTCCTGATTGTCCTCACGTTTCAACCTTTTTCTTGTTTCTTTTAACAATCCTTTTCTTCTCCTTGTCATAGAAAATAGTACTGAGTTTAGGTACTTCCTCCCCTTCTTTAGGCATGAAAGGGATCCGATTCATTCCAAAAAATGAAGCTTGCCCTATTGTGCTTCCAAAAGATGCAACAGGATCCTGGGGATCAGGATTTGATTGTCCATGCCCTTGATATGTATGATCATGTCCCCCCTGTGTATCCATCTGATCAGTAGTCTGTTGATATTTTTGAGATCCTGTTAATCTCAAACCTTCACTTTCTTCTTGTCTTTTCTTTATCTCTGCTTCTTCATTTCTCTTCCTCTCCTCTTCTTCTCTCTTTGTTGCTTCCTCTGCAGCTCTCGTTCTTTCTTCTTCTTCATTCTTCAGCCAACTCTCTGCCTCTTGTGCTAGCCTTCTAGCATCTTCTTCCCTCTTTTTGGCCTCCTCTTCTTTTGTTGTCTTAGTCTTTTGTGCAGTTTTTCCTTTTCCGCCCACAATAGTGATTTTCTGTTTAAATATCTTATTTAGGGAAGTCATGTTCTTTGCACTCCTGAATGTTTCCTCATCCTTGTCCCAAAAGTTGGTATACTCAAAATGAATGATTTTCTCTTTGCAGTGATCTGCTACCTTATTCCGGGAGTCATTCTAGTGAAAGTTCATTTCACCAAAACGGAAGTGCTCCAACTCCTGCACAAATTCTGGAGTCTGTTTTACCTCTGAAAACTTATAGCTCCCTAGACAAAAAGGTATGGTAGGATATGCTGCCTTTTTATGCTCTAACAAGAAACTCCCCACACCATCAATATATACTTGCCTAACTACCTCTTTATGTAGGACATAATCAGTGGCATATTTAGGGAGTAGAGAAGGTGCACTGGAACCCCCATACATTCTTATGTACATTCCTTCCTCAGTCAAATAATAGTCGCCATATTCCTCGATGACCTTGAATGCTTCTTTGGACATGCAGTTGCATTTGGTCAGCAAAATTAGATTGTACAAAGGCATGATGAAGTGTTGTAGAAGGAGCAAGTCGACATAAGTCGACTTGAACAAAGACCGACTTAGTCAGCTGACTAAGTCGATGGACCGACTAAGTCGGTCGGCCGACTAAACTAGTTAATTAAGTCGGCTAACTAACAGTCATGTCGGTTCACCGAACCGACAGGTAGTTATTTTGTAACTGTTTGTAACTTGCATATTAGGCTGTTGAGCCACACAAGAACTCAGTTCAGTTCTGTGCTTTGTATGAACTCATTGTAATAAAGTATTCTGTTCTATTCTATCTGTCTTGTCTCTTGTCTCTGTATATTTATGTGTTTTAGTATGTATTATTGGTAACCTTATGTGATCTGTGAGATTACAACATTGGTTCCGTTTCCGGTAGTACATGTCTAGAATATATGCTTACCTATGATACCAGAGCAGGAGATCAAGGACTGGTGGGAGCGTAAGATTTCCAATTACTTACAAAATTACGCACGTAGGAACAGACTAACAGTTGCAGAAGCCAAATCCCGATTTTTCACCGAGACACACGAGAAGTTTGTTGAATCCGTGCCACAACTACTGAAGCAACTCCTGGATGAAAAAGATCGACGCAACTAAAGAAGAACAGTTGCTGGAGAAACTTATTCAAGGGGGTAGAACAAATATGTCGGAGTGGTGTGAGAAGATCGCTGACGACTTCTGTGAGGAGCAAGCACTAGAAGACCGAACATCAATGGAAACTGTAAAAGCTAAATTCTACACAGTTTTCACTGACCAATTTCTGTGCTCCTTATCGACCCTGCTGTTCAAGTTCTTGATAGAGAAAGGAGCAGGACATATCATTGAACCTTGACCACCATTGTACGAACCGCCATCAAACACTAACTGGGCGGAGAAGCAAAAGAAGTGGGAGAAATTCATAGCTGAAAGGGAGTGGGAATACTTCCTGAACAAATAGACAGCATTATCCGAGCTTTCTAAAAAAGTGTCGGGTAGGCTATGGGGGGGTAGCTGGTCGTGTGTCGAAGAGGGAGAATAGTGGATACTAGTCGACCAGATTTAAGCCAGTAATGAACAATCGACCGAAAAGGACCCAAAGGAATAGTATTGTATGAAAGTATGTCGAACATTAAGAGAATCGAAAGGGACGAATGATAGTAGAGAAGGGAAGCCAGACGAGAACGCGCTGAAGAGCTGTGCAGAGAACAAAACCCTAGGGAGACCGACCGAGATGAGAATCCACCAGAGTCGGGTCATGACCGACAAGAAGAAGGCATAGACGAAGAGACGGCCCCTAAGGAAGAGGAAGTGTGGATAGAGCAACAAGAAGCTCTCCAAATAATGGCTCCCGATCAAGTAACCCTATCCCCAGCCAATCCACATACCGTAATACAGACTATTATTAAAGACGACCTCCGACTGAGAGCTGGTGACATCACAATCTGGAGTCGACTAGGTGATGAACCGTACCCGGGATGACACCTTGTTATTCGTCGACCGGTAGAAGGAAACTGGGTGACCTTTCAAATGGCACCTTCCTTTCGGAGTATCCACTTGCTCCTACCGACACACGAAGGAGCACCCCCCCTGCCACATACAACTGTAGAAGACATCCAAGAGTCAGACTTGAGCACGCAAAGTGACAATGGGCCAATGAGAAGACAAATTATCAACAATCTGCTGTACGGCGAGAAAGAATCGACCACCGACGGAAGCATAAGTTTCGTCGATGAAAACCCCATCTGCACCCCCATAGGTTCGACTGTATCAACAACCCCACCTCTTTCACCACCACCCACACCCCCACCTCCGCCGCCGTCAGATAGCAGTGACAGCGACTCAGACATGGGACACGGAACTGCCCACATTCCTCTATACGAAGGGGATGAAGATCCCAGACGACATTGGTTCGTCTGTGAGTCCATCTGGGATGCAAACCAGGTGACTGATGAAGAATGACAGATGGCCCAGTTCGCAGGGGCCCTACGCAAACGAGCCTTGACATGGTTCATGACATTCACAGAAAGGACCCCCAAGGCGACCAAAGCTGAGATAAAGGCGCAATTCTTGTCCTTTTTCAAAACCCCAGACGCTAAGCACCTGGCAACCAAAAAGCTGAAAACAACCCAATAGAAGCCAGGAGAAACTGTCTACGATTATGACAAACGCTGGAAGGACCTGTTGAGTCAATTAGATTATGTTATTGACGAACAATTGCTAATTCAATGGTTTCTTGCAGGCTTATCACAAAAAATTCGCCGACATATCAGTATGGAAACTTTCAAGACATATGAAGATGCGCTGACTAAAGCTCTGCAGGTCGAGATGGACGAAGACATCCCTGCATATCCAATTGACCATTGCCTGGAGGAACAGCTAGAAAATGTCCAGAAGTCTTTAAAAGAGTTGACCCTGAAGAATCAAGAGATCTGGTGTACAAACTGTTCGACGGTCGGTCATTCAAAAGATACTTGTCGACAGCAGTACAGCCGACAAGATGTCCGTTTTGTACAGACTAACGCGTTTTGCGACATCTACCAGGAGCGTGGAGACCATTCTACAGCCGACTGTCCATACAACATGAAGAATGGAAAGGCTTCCTGGTGTGCCATCTGCGAGACAAAAGGCCACAACACGGCCGATTGTCAACTGAACCTGAAAAATAGACAGAACTACCAGGTCGTTTACCAAACAAATGCAGTAGCACAGACTAATGAGCAAAGCAATTCAAACAATCAGAATGGGCAACAAGCTAACAGCCGCCGATATGAACGTCGGTATGACAATCGATGACAAGAGTTTGGAAGAGGTCGATTCGTTGGGAATCGAGACATACGCACTCGTCGACCCAGCCAGTGCTTCATTTTCTATAAAGAGGGGCACAGATGCGCAGACTGTCCGTATAAGGACAGAACTGACCCGAAATTCTGTACGCATTGTGGAGTAGTCGATCACTCCTTGGAGGATTGTCCTACTATGTTGGAAAAAATTAATATGAAAAAGAATGTTAATGTCTTGTATTGTGTACAAAAGCATGATGTAGTACATACTAAAAATCTGCATATTGTCACTCGTCAAGGCACAAAAACAGGGCCTGATAACCCACAAGTTACCAGGATCAAAGATACCAATGATTATCCAAACCCTATAACACAAAAACACACCTATCAAGAGGCATCACACATATTTCAAAACCTTGCACAGCAAGAAGACATTACTCACAGTCGACTTAGCACGACACGATAGTTAACCCATCTCATTCAAACAGATGAGTCGGTAGCCCACTTCATTGATTTATTACATCAAATCAAAAGTACTAACCCTGAAAAACAAACTAAGAACATTTGCAACCTAAATCAAAAAGACAAAAATGATGTCGACCCTCTAGTCGACCTAGAAATCGAAGGTTTTCATGTCCGACAAGTGGTGCTTGATTTCGGGTCTCAGGTAAATATTATGACCTGGGACACATGGGAAAAGATGGGAAGACCTCGACTCTACGAGTCAGGTATTTATCTCAAACTAGTCGACCAAGGTCTCATTGAACCCATTGGGGTTTGGAAAAATGTAGACACGACCATCAAAGGGATATCAACCAAGGTTGATTTCGAAATTATTGACCCAAAGGAAGGATCTAGCTCCTTCCCAGCCCTTGTAGGTCGACCTTGGGGTCGAAAGATGAATGCTTCTATCTCTTTAGACAAAGAACGTATTAAGCTCAAAGGAAATGGCCAAAAGATCATAGTACCTATCAATCCATCCCAAGGACAACCTTGGATTGAGCCGATTGATGAGGAAGTCGATCTCCGACAACTTTATCAGATCCAGAACAATACCGACTATACTGAACCAAACGCCCAAGGGGAGCTTTACTTAGGTAACCCCGACTCAGTTGGCTATAATTCGGACGCTGAACTCTATGACTAGGAGATAGAAAATTATGAAACGCAAGCAAGAGGGTGCTGGACTATTCAAACAGTACAAAAAAAACCCACCCGACAGTGCTTCATCGTATCGATTATCCCAAAAATTTTTGAAAAGAAACAAAGAGAACGCCCTACCTTACAACCCACGAACTTCAACAATACTCAACTACCACGGTATAAGGAGAGGGAATCCCCAGTCATGCATGTCGAACAAGTCTCTAAAAATATTGGAGAACATGGTCAACTACAAAGCTTAGTGGAAACATTTACAGGTCAAGCAGCTAGATGGTGGGATACCCATCAATCAAAACTACAGACCTGGACCACTGCTTCAACCTTCTTTGTCGAACGGTTTGGAGGGAAAAAGTTAACACAGGAATCCCAAATCCCTATCTTCACTCAAGGCCAGAACCCAGAAGACCACATTAGGACTTGTGAAAAGGAGTGGCGAAGACTTGGTTACAAAGACGAGAGAGCCTGGCCCCATTTGTCTCCTTCAACCTTAGACGACTTACCTACCAAATGGTATAAAATGGAAGAAGCTAGGGGAGAAACCTTCTTTTGGCACGAATTAAGAGAAAACTTTATCAAAGACTTCCAGTTTACACCTCAAAACAAAAAATTAGCTGCGACAGCACAACAAATCAAACAATTTCTCCAGCCGACCGTCAATCAACCCTCCCAGACCGACCGACAGGTCAAGGATTTCCATTCTCTACAAACTACACCCAGACCAAAGTCCAACCGATTGCACTTAGAAAATGAACACACCATCGGCAAAAGCTTTAGATGGAACCCTGACCACAGTGAAACTAACAAACCTATATATTCCATATTGAAAGTCGAGAGCACAGATAAACCTGACATTGACAGAATGACTGCAGCCGACTTTCTTGCTACATTCTCACAGTTCACAGAGGGAATTCGGCCGATCAATGAAGCTAAAGCACCAGAGTGGCTGGATGCAAAAGTGAAAACCAAGGAGGTTGACATTTCAAATGACGACTGTCCAAAGTTAGCTAAGATTGGAGACTATTGGAATGAACACCAAACCTCTGAAATCATAAACTTACTTAGAGAATTCCAAGATGTCTTTGCCAAGGATTACAAAGACTTAAAAGGACTAGTACAGGAAATGGGAGAGATGAAAATAGATACAAAACCTGATGTCCGACCTGTTAAGAAACGACCTTATAAATTAGCTCATAAGTATAAGGAGATAGTTAAAAAGGAAATAGACAACATGTTAGACGCAGGGATCATCTACCCCATCAACCAGTCGGAATGGGCAAGTCCCATGGTCGTACATCCTAAGAAACATGACCCGACCAGATTAAGAATTTGTGTCGACTTTAGAGAGCTTAACAAAGTCACCCTAACCGATCCATTCCCAACACCGTATGCTGATGAAATATTGAATGAAGTGGCAGGACATGAATGCTACTCATTTACAGATGGATTTTCAAGATATAACCAAGTACCTATAGCAAAGGAAGGCCAGAAGAAAACTACATTCGTCTGTGAATTTGGCTCTTTTGCTTATAGGTTTATGCCTTTTGGATTAAAGAATGCACCTGCAGTCTTTTCCAGAATTGTTGTAAAATCTTTCCAGGAATACATCTATAAAACCATGGCAGTCTACTTCGACGACTGGACTATCTACTCCACCCTAAAGGACCACTGCACATGGCTCCGACTTATGCTGGAGAGATGTCGACAGATCCAACTCTCCTTAAACATTAAGAAGTGTATCTTTATGACCCCCATAGGGATACTACTAAGACATGTTGTTTGCAAAGATGGTATTAAGGTTGATTTTGCCAAAATTAAAATCATCCTCGACTTGAAGCCTCCAATAAACCCTAAACAAGTTCGGGTGTTATTGGGACATACAGGGTATTATAGGAAGTTTATCAGACATTACTCAGACATGACCTACCCTCTGGAAGAGCTGCTAAAAGAAGATCAAGAATTTAGGTGGACAGAGGAATGCCAAATATCCTTCGACAAACTGAAGAGAAAACTGGTCGAAGCCCCCATACTTAAATTTCCCAATTGGTCGACCAAGTTTCATGTGCATATTGATGCATCAGGCATAGAAATTGGTGCAATCCTGACTCAACCAGGAGACGATGGAATGGATTACCCCATAGTTTACAGCAGTCGAAAACTCAATAAGGCTGAAAAGAACTATTCGACCACCAAGAGGGAAGCCCTAGGTATGGTATTTTCCCTTCAAAAGTATCGACATTACCTGTTAGCCAACCCTTTCATCTTTTACACCGACCATCAAGCATTGAAATACCTTGTTAATAAACCCCTTCATCATGGAAGAATTTGTTGATGGCTACTTCTTTTTCAAGAGTTTGAGTTTGAAGTAGTAGTCCGACCAGGAAAGCTCAATGTCGGGCCTGACCACCTATCCCGTATCGACACATGAGAGGAACCGACCGGAGTCGATGACGACTTACCGGATGCACACCTATTTCGTATAGAAGCGGTACTAGAAGAACTGGAGGAAATTGCTCAGTTCCTGGAAACAGGTCAGGCACCAGAAGGCCTGAACACTAAGAAGAAGCAAATCCTAGCTATGAAGGCTACCCCTTACAGCCTCATCAATGGATTTCTATATAAAATTGGGTTAGATGATGTCCTTAGAAGATGTGTACTCGACCATGAACGAGACCAAATCATGCACGAAGCACATTATGGCCCTGCAGGAGGACACTTTCAAGCCGACACAACTGCCAGGAAAATTCAACAGTCTGGATTATGGTGGCCGACACTTCACAAGGATTGTAAAAACTTTGTTATTCGATGTGACAGATGCCAACGAATTGGTCGACCACTGTCGAGCACAGAAATGTCCCTGATCTCTGTAAACCCTAGTCTCACATTTGAAATTTGGGCTCTAGACTTCATAGGACCATTTCCTGTCCCAGCCCGACGATCAGGTGCCAGATACATTATCACTGCAGTGGAATATGTCACTAAATGGGCAGAAGCTGAACCTTTTGACACATGTTCAAGTGAGGTAACTGCTAATTTCATCTATGAAAACATTATTACTCGATTTGGATGTCCACTCACATTGATCAGTAACCAGGGATCACGCTTCATTAACAAAACCATCAAAAACTTAACCGACCAGTTTCACATCGACCACAGACGAAGTACAGCATACCATCCTCAGTCGAATGGTGCAATTGAAACTTTTAATAAAACACTGACCAAAGGATTGACTAAAACACGCAATACCGACAAAGATGACTGGGACGAGAAAATCCCTGCAGTCTTATGGGCATACAGGACTGCGTATAAACGGTCGACCGACCAAACTCCCTTTCGACTGGTATATGGACAAGAAGCAGTCGTCCCCCTACACTTCCGACAGCAGGCACCTATTGTCGCTCAACTACTTCATATCGATGTCGAGCATGCAAGAAAGGATCGACTGTTCCAACTCAGTAAGCTGGAAGAATATAGACTTATGGCTATTCAACACCAGGAAATTCAAAAACAACGCAGAAAGCTTGGCACGACCGAAACATCAAGAACAAAAACTTGTCGGCTGGGGACCTTGCCTTACTCTATAACAGTCGAGTAAAAGGAAAACCAAAGAAACTGCACACAGAATGGATGGGACCCTATGTTGTCGAAGAAATCCACCCCAATGGTTCAGTCTGACTAAAAACATTACAGGGCCTAGTATTTCGGAAGCTCGTCAATGGGGCCCGACTTAAACGGTACAGAAACTGGAAAAAAAAAAAAAAAAACCCAACCGTAACTGTCACCCAAAACCTATAAAAAGTTAGAAAAATTCCAAAAACAAAACAATCCACTCAAAAATACCCAGCATGACAGCAACTCACCCCTTCGACACCCGACATCATTTTCATCGACCATTCTCATCGACAAGTCATGCCGACCATCTTCATCACCGACACCGACCGTCGACCTCGAGAGTCCCATCACACATTAATGGCCTCGAGCGCCGAACCAGATTCACCAAATCGCACTCAAGTATTGAAGTTGGACTGTCAAGTCCGCCATTAATACAACCAGTTCGACACTCCACCATTCACACACCTATACATAATGGACCGTCGAAGGTTCATTCACCACACCCTTTACTCACAGAGCCCTCGCATCCTCCGTCGACCAGAACCCACGAACCCTGTTCAGATTCCGACCAGTCAGACATTATGGCACCCAAACTCACCCGCGCCGCGGCTAAAGCAAAGGAATTGCAGGCAGAGGACACACCCTTGGTCCAAAGACTGAAGAATATCAAAAATGCCAAAGTCCAGGAGGGTCCATTTCAGAAACTCTGGGCAGAAATCCAAGACTAGGCATATGAAGGAAGTAAAATGACACAGGCTGCTGAGAAAGTCCGGAAGAGCAGCATTCTCCAGTACCCTAACGCACCACTGATGGCCAGCTTCAACGGGACAAAGGAAGCCGCTGTTAAATTTATTATCAGTCGTTACCACAACGGCCGATTCTATTTCGACCAGCCGATTGACATCACCGGGGATGTTATTTCGGCGCTTACGGGTCTGTCGAACAAAGGATACCCTGTCCCAATTGGGATCAAGGAGGGACTCGTCCAAGAACTTACAGGCACACCAACTGGAAAAAACTCTAAAGGGTTAATGATAGGACAGATTGCGACCCGGACACCACAAATTGTGGCAAAAATAATCGCAATCACCCTTACCTTGGCCGGTCGAAGCAGCGACCTTAAATTGGAGATGCTGGAGGCGGTCGACACAATCGCCACCAACGGAAGACTCTACCGCTGGGGAGACTATGTCGCCGACATGGTCAAAACCATCTGTGAACGTTGCCAGGAGACGGGAGGTATCATCAAATTCCCTTCCCTAATTATCTGGATAGTCATGTATCACTTTTGTCTGGAAGGTAGTCCAGTCTTCCAGGAACCGACCAAGTTCCAAATGCACCGTTTCAAACCCTTCTCTCAAAAAGGCACCCTGCATGAGTTAGCACAGGGGAAAGTCTTCTTGGAGACTTGGTTCTAGCAGCTAAAGGTCCGGACGATGAGGTGGAGGGTGCCCCAAAACATCCGACGAAACCTCCCTGCCGACTCACATATCCAGTTAGCACTTGACCATACATCAGTATGGTACATGCGAGGTCAAGACCCCAAAGCGTAGGACCTCGACTACTACCCGACAGTGGAACAGATTTCAGAGAGTTGACCCGACAGGCAGGAACAAAGGTACCAATTCCTGCAGCTGCCAAACAGATCGACTTCTCTACCATCGAACCGCTGACAGACCAGGAGAAGGAGGAGGACTACGAGCTTAATCTGTATATTAGTACATTTGTGTCGGAGGATACCCCAACCGGCACCACTAGTCGGGTACACATTACTGTGAAACCTCTGACTGCACAGGTCGTTGACCCCCAGCCGACAGAACCACAACAACCAACACTACAAACGCAGCCAACAGTGCAACAGGCAACTCCTCCGGCTCCCGCTCTCATCAAACCCATTCAAGAACCGACAGGTGAAGTCGACGAGGACGACCCTGAGTATGCCCTATCCAAAAGCAACATCAAGAAGCTCGCTACCGAGATAGCGGTCTCTAGAAAATGACTCAAGCTTCAAAAACAACAAACAGGAAGGGGTAAGCGCAAGCTTATTCTTGACTCATCCGACGATGATGAGGAACTCACAGCCATGGCTGTCGACATTGTCGAAGACGCCCGCGCCAATAAAGTGTCGGTTGAAACCCAGTTTCAACGATATCTCGAGGCAAGTGCCCCAGAAGGTCGGCCCAAGAAACCAAAAACACAACAGACACCTGAAAACGTCGTCGACCTTGTGTCGACCCCTCCTCCCCCATCTCCGACGCGCGTAGTCGAAGAACAAGCACCGGCAGAACAGTTGGGTGGCCCCATGGACGAATATCAAAGAGAAATTTCGGAGGCACTCAGAGCCAGGGTCGACAAGGACGCTGAGCTTAAATCCTTCTTCGCGGCGCTGCTTGCACTGTTCCAATCGGCCCAGAAAATAAGGACAACGGCTACTCTCAAAGCAAAAGACCAGGTTTATGCCCAGGAAACAACAACATTTATCAGGTCCAATGAAGAGGGCGACATTATAGGACACAGTAATTCTGTCACCGAAGATGTCGATCCCGAGATACAGGATGACCTACCCACATCACCGTCGGACGCAGGTATCTCTTCCGAACAAAGTCCACCACGCAGTCCCGTCAACCTTTTGACCCCTGACCATTCCCCCACTCCATCTCCACCTCCACCACCATCATCTCCACCACCCCCACCACCTCCTGATTCACAACCAAAACCACCATCAGTTTTACAGTCGGAAGTGGTTATACCACCTCCTCAAACCGAAAAACCACCGTCCCCCATACCCCCTCCTCAAAAAGAAACAACCCTGACTTCTATACCACCTCACCAACTAGAAAAACCCTCGGCCTCCGTTCCACCAAACATAGACCCAACTTCCACTACTGCAGGTACCCAAGAGCCACAGACCGACACCCAGAAGAAAAAGAAAGAGCACCATAGAACATCCGGCCTGAAGATTAGCCTAAAAGATGCAAGTTCGCTAACCGACTCAGAGGTCGGCCAACTGCTCAAAACCTTGGCCAAAGAGTCAAAGAAGAGGACGGTCACCAAAAGTAAAGAGATCAAAGACAAAGAGGCAGAACAGGTCGAGTTTCTCGACAAATGCAGGTCTCTTGCACAATCTGTCATTCTAGGCCCAGTCGAAAATGCTACAGATCGACCTCTGGAAAGGGCATACCAGCTTTTTGAAATCCTGGTGTCGACTATACAAACACATCTCCAAGAGACTAAAGCAGAACAAAAGGAAGAGACTGCTCGACTCCTCTTGACCCATCACACCGCATTTTCAGAGGCTTACAAAGTTTTACAGGACCATATGGAGGAATCCATTATTACTGAGGAAGTACTGAGAGACTGGCCTAATCATTATGGGCAAGTCTATCATCAAACCAGGCAGACAAGGCAGGGTATTCAGGCCTTGGAAGGACGTAAGTCGAAGGAGGCAGAAATGAGGCAGACTATTGACGAGCAGATTGTCATGGAGAATAGCAAACTGTAGAAGCTGGAATGAGAAGCTCATCAGTGGGTTCATCAAGCCCTTCCAAACTTGGCAAAGGTCGACAACATCTGCCCATAGATGAAAAGACTCCTTGATGCTGCAGAAGAACAAAACCAAATGTTGGGCCCCAACATGGAGAACATTGCCGAAATGACCATGGCAGCAAAGATGTCGGTACTTTCAAATCTTACTACTTTGACGATCGACATTCAGAAAGCCCTGTAGACATGGACAGACTTCCAGCATCAGCTTGTCGTCACTGCACCAGCCATAGTCGAAGTATGCGTCCAGCGAAGACCAACTATCCGTCTGCACAGTCCACCTCAGTAGCAGTTTTGCAGGGTCTGACCAACACTAACAATTTTTGTACCTCCCTATTTCTTCGGGACGAAGAAACGTTTTGTTCGTGGGGGAGATGTAGAAGGATCAAGTCGACATAAGTCGACTTGAACAAAGACCGACTTAGTCAGCCGACTAAGTCGATGGACCGACTAAACTATTTAATTAAGTCGACTAACTAACAGTCGTGTCGGTTCACCGAACCGACAGGTAGTAATTTTGTAACTGTTTGTAACTTGTATATTAGGCTGTTGAGCCACACAAGAACTCAGTTCAATTCTGTGCTTTGTATGAACTCATTGTAATAAAGTATTATGTTCTATTCTATCTGTCTTGTCTCTTGTCTCTGTATATTTATGTGTTTTAGTATGTATTACTGGTAACCTTATGTGATCTGTGAGATTACAACAAGTGTTCACATATTTCTCTGTAGTAGCTATAGTATTTGTGTGCCCAAAAAAAATTATATGCTGTGTATACTGGGGTCCTGTCCCTATCCCAATTACACCTCAAGGCTGGAAAAGACTGGGTACACAGTATACAGTCCACTAGGATAGAGCTCATGTAGAACTATGATTTCTTCTGTGACACCCCTCCCAAGGCTGAGGATATGCATGCTGAGAGGCTATTGGACACTATGTTTGACCAATTGAATATGGTTCCTTGAATGGCCACATAGAAGATATTTGGTACCCATCCTATTTTGAATCTTTTTCCATGATCTCTACCAAAAATCCTATTCATCATTAGTGCAATAAATCTATAGGGAGTCCAAAGAGTAGATGTATCATATTCTCCTGAAGGCCTCGCTCGAAATTTCTTCCCTGGTATCATCATTCTTTTAACTGTTTCTACCAGGTCCATATCTGTCTCTTTCAACCATCTTTTTGTTAAGTAAATCTGAGTAGGAGGCAAATGATATGCCATGGAGACATAAGCAGGGTTGTATTTAGTGTATTCTTGTTTAGCAGTATTTTCAAGGATCGTCATAGTTACATCTTCTCTAGGAAAAATCCAACCGATCACCTCTGAGCATGGAAACAACTCAGGTCTTGTGGATACTTTCATAAGATCTGATTTCTCGATGTTTGCATAAATAGTCAGCTCTTCGAATCCTGCATCAGGTATGTTTTGATTTGCAATCATCCTGTATATCTCACCCCATTTATAATCCGGTTCAACCCCAGTGGTAGCTTTGGTATCTTCATGTATGTATTCAACCCTGGTGATGATCTCAACCTCTGGTTCTCCTTCAACAACTGGAGCCTTCTTCTTTTGTCTTTTCAACATATCTCCTTTGCAGCAATCACCTTGTCATAAACATAGCATGTTCTTAGACCATTTAGCTATGACCAAGTGAAACAATAATAACAAAATTGTACCAATCTATTTACCTCTTCCATATAAATTCTGAAAATTAAATATACACAGTATTAATGCACGAAAAGAAACATGACAAGGAAAAAATAAAATCCTGCAAGTTTGTGTCTTAAAACCCTCTAAGTCCACTGTCTATAACTAAAATCATAGCCCTAGTAGAACAGAATCTTCATTTTAATCCAGACCGCCTTCGAAATAATCTAACTCCTTCAATAACAGCATGAACCACATTGTTGCTACTATTAATCCTCAAAACGCTAGACCCTATACTGTGGTTCCTCATCTAGAAAACCCTGACTAGACCAAACCTTGAAAACCTTTGCTGTCCGATGAAAATAAGGTAAACACATACAAAAAATTAAACCCCCCCGAATGGCCATGAATAACCAAAGAACGGGTGGTGCAGACAGCGTAACGCTTTTCTCCACCAACCCCTTAATTTTTCAGACAGGAGTAAAGCCTACATAATGGCTCAATTACGCGGACTCAAAAGAAAACATTGCTCAAGCAAACTGTAACAGTTAAATTCCTCACCTTTAAAACGTTATGCAAGTATACAGCGAAGAAAAATAAGATTTAAGTGGGAAAGCTAAACTCATGCAAAAACCTAAACAAGAAAATCCTTCCCAGGAAAAACCATGGTTACAATCAATGAATAAGAATCAAACAACAAGGTCGTGGATTGCCTACCTGGAAAAATGTAGTGCAATTGATGGGATGACCCAAAACCTCCATGGTAGCATGCCAACAAGTGAAATCCAGACAGTTGGGCACATGAAACAGTTCAATTGACAAGGACTGGAACAAACGCGAGTTTCAACACCGATAATAATAAAATAATGCTTCTCCTCTATATATAAACCTTCGGTAAAAAGAGTTGGCGGGAAAACCCTATCGGCGGTTGAAAACACTAAACATCAAGAGGATAGTTCACTTGACAATTGCAATGGTGGACAACAAATAGACTATGGGTCCCGTGAGACTATTAAGTCTATTGGTGTCGGAGACCCTTAACGCTAAGTGTCGAAGCTTCAAATCTTAACATCTCTGCAATGTCGACGATGCCAAACACTATCTGCATCATGGTGATCGTGTCTCAGGAATTGGAACCGAAAACCTTTAACGCATCAGAACTTCAAACCAAAACACTCTTCGCAGTGTCGGTGATATAAATGGTATCGTTGCAACTTACTCTTTTACAAAGTATCAAAACCTGGGTTAAAACTTTGGTATCGATGAGTGAAAAGACTATCTTTGGGTCACTTATCAACTTCCTTCCAATCCATCGGTGACGTAGAGGACAAGTCCTCCGATCCAATATCAAAACTTGTTCCAATTGCGATAAAAACATGATCGTCGACAGTCAAAAAAATCAGTCTGAGAAAATAAAACAAAAAGGAGATAAAAGTATGGATCGGCGAGAAATAGGACTAATCATCAGGACGTTCATTGTTTTCCTTTCAAAATGTCGGCGGCATAGAAGACTAATTCCCCGATTCATTCTTCAACCAAATTCCAACAGCGATAAATAAAATCATTGGGAAATCAAATGCTAAGCTCTAAAAAAAAAGACAAACTCCTCAGTCTTCTAAGCTTCCGACCTCAAAGATCAATTTAAGTGGAAAAACTAGACTTCCAGGACAGATTTAAAGAAATCAAACACACCTAGGCTAGATAAAATCAAAAGGAAGGTTCAAAATTCTCAAAAATTTGGAAACAAAAGGTTGCAGCTGCAACAAGATGCAAATTTGAGCATAGCCACGACCATACAAATGTGGATCCATGCTAGACATACAAAAATACATTGCAACCTGGGGAAAGCAATGAGTGCTAAACAAGTACCCAGGGTATTTGTCTCATTTTCCACAAAGTGCGATTCTATCCATGTGATTACAATGTTCTAAAGTTAAAAATGGTAGAAACCACTTGATTACCGGCCAATGATGTGAACCGTTAACAAGTGCGAGGGAGATCATAATTGATGTTGATGATTCCCAAGGTACCCTAGTACAATCTAGTGAGCGTGAATAGATGTATTGATGTCGAACACCTAGTTGATTCTATCGATCAAAGGTCAATGATGTGAACCTATGTTGAGAGTAAGAGAATCTATCATTGAGGCATACGGATCTCAAGGTACTAAATTTGTTTCTAAGACTATTTCCTGGATGATGAGCTGATGTCGACAGGAATAGTCTCGTCGAAGGAGGGCCATGATGAATCCCACAATGATGACACGAAACTTGGAACAAAGTTCTGGAATGATATGAATGAGGTAACCATAAGACTAACTCAAAAGTACTGACACAGAGACTATTTTGGTTGCAGAGGTAAAGTTCCTCAACTTCCCTCTTAACATCGGGAGGCACAACAAAAGACTTGGCAGCATGACTAGACCAAACAAACACACAGTGCAATGGTGGACAATGCATTCTTTTGAAAAACTCAAAGGAGTGACATGACTCATGAAAGTGTATCGTCATGGAAATCAATTGAATACCCAATTCACTGAAATGATATGCAGACAAGTGCCATGTTCAAAGGTAACGACAAACTGCCATTTATTTGCAAAATGATTCCCTTCCCATAATTTCCCCACCATGGTTGATGAGTGCCTCTTTTCATTTTTACGAGTTCAAAGAGGGAAACAAACACTCGTTATAGCTCATCCAAAGACAAGTCCCAACTCATATGTTTTACGAACCTGAGAGAGGAGGGGTTTGTTCCCAAAAGAGGGTCTCTCAATGTTTAATTTAACTAGTACAATGAAAGTTAACTCCGTATCATTCATGTTTAGAGAGTCTGAACGACCACGGAAGAAGACTCCACAGGGTCCTTTTTTGTAAAATATTTCATCTAAACTGAAAAAGTGATAACCTACCATCAGATGAACGACTCTTCAAGTGCTTTAATGAGCGTAAAGAAGACAAGATCACTCGACAATCTTTTCGTATTTAAGGATCCCGAAAAGAGTTTAAAGAAGACTCCACTAGGTCTCTTTTCATGATGAGGGATTTTACGAGTCTGAAAAGAATCATAAAAGGACTCGGACCTTTGATGCTAAGTTTCGAGAGAATGACCAAAGTGTCACAATAAATGCTCAAAGACTTTTTTCGTTTTATGGTAGTGCTAAAAAGTAAAAAACAAACTCCCAAAACTTTTACTGCTACCACTTTTTACCCTGCAAGGACTTTAAAAACAACGATTAAAATCTCCAATAGACAACATTAAAGGATCATGATTGACAAATTTTAAAAACTATGACATGTCAAAACCTATAATGCTTATAAAAGTTATGTAAATAGTAAAAAACAAAACATTTTACCATTTACCCATAGTGAAGAGCCTTTGGAGAAGTTTCTTGGTCATATTTTCAGCTGGTGATTCTGGGAGCATCTACTGTCGAATTTTTGCATCGTTAGTTCCAGGTAAAAGCTTGAAACTTGCTCTTTCATTTCATGCTCTCATTTTTTTATTTTTGGGGGTTTTTTGGGCTATTTGAGCAAGCCCTTAAACCATGGATGCGGGCACCGCTCTTATCCCTTGCGGGAAAAGTGGTACCCCGCTAGAACTGCACCTAAAACCATGGATGCAGGCACTGCTCTTATCCCTTGTGGGATAGGCGATACCTCGCTAGATCCACACCTAAAACACTTGACACGGGAGGTGCCACCACCTATTCTCAATGGGACACAAGAGGTGCCAGCCGTGGGTGAATAAAAATATATGTACAAGGAAAACTAGCTATAATTTGATGATTTGAATGATTGATGATGTTTCTAATTGGACTTGTGATGGTTTTTGATAGGTTCCCATTGATAAAAAATGGTAATTTGGAAACAGAGGCAACATGATAATTATTATACATTTGCTGAACGAAACGTAGGTTGTATAGCCACATTGAGAGACTGTGGTCTTCTAAAGTTTTTCTGCACACCCTGCATGGTGTCACATGAGCGTCTATTAGAGAATATTATCCGTATGTGGAATCTGGAGCAACAATATTTTGAGGTGGGTGCTCATGTATTGACAATTGAAGTAGAGGATATCTACTTCCTGATAGGCCTATCGAGACGGGGTGCTCCCATCTCTTTGACTAGTTCATGTGGAGGGGACATCACTACCCAGGAGTTGATAACTAGCCATTGTATTCCTGGGAATAGAACATCGGGGAAGAAAATTCCCATAAAAGCAGTGGTGGATGGCCCACTTCACACAGTTTTATTTACCATGCAGAGAGTGGCGGGGAGCCAAGGGGTCCATCAAGCATCTAGAGCGCATATGCTCTACGCTATAGAGGCCATGGCACCCACAATCTTCAACTAGGCGGAATCTCTACTTCTAATTTTCAAAGATCAGCTGACCAAGTGTCGGCAGGGGGAGCTGAAGCAGTTTGGTTTCGGTTCCAGTCTAGCGTGTTTATTTTTTGAGCGGGTCCCCCAGCTGAGACCCCAGGTGGTTTTTACAGAGATGAGGGAGAGAGACCCTCACATGTTGAGGTGGGTCTGGATCATGGCCCGCACAGGAGCAGGTAGAGGCAAGGCAAATTTTGGAGACTCGTTGTTCTGATGTCTAAGAGACCAGCTCCTCATGGTTGAGGACTATGCATACACGGGCACTGACTTCAGTGGTGACCCTGATCTACCGCTTCCACCTGGTAGACAGTGAATTAGAGGAAATTTGGGGTCTAAAATGGGCCTTATAAGAAAACATGCCAACAATAAATTTTGTGAGTTGAAATTCAAGAACCAATAGAATTTCAATAAAATGAGTCAACCATAATGGTTGAATTGACATATTTGTCATAAAAGAAAACTACTTTTTTTGTTCGTATTTTTGACATATGTCCCTATTTTTATACTCAAATTTCAAGTGGGAGAGCTGATTGGATGTGGAATTTAATTCTACATCCAACGAGTACCCACACTGCATACTTTTGATGGACCCCCTACCCGAAAAACAAGAAATACCTGAAAAATGTGTTGATGACATCATCAACACATTTTTTCAAGTATTTCTTGTTTTTCGGGTAGGGGGGTCCGTCAAAATTATGCATTGTGGGTACTAGTTGGATTCAAAATTAAATTCCACATCCAATGAGCTCTCCCGCTCAAAATTTGAGTAAAAACACAAGGAGATATACCGAAAACATGAACACAAAAAGTAGTTTTTTTCATTCTTCTTCCAAAATCAATAACTATTATTTTATTATTTTCCTTAGGAGGCCAATTTTAGACCTCAAATTTCCTCTAATGGGGTGATATCGGTAAGAAACAAAAACCCTAAAATGGAAATTTTGTTTTTATGTTTTTATGTTTTGATGTTTTATATTTTTTATGTGTAGTAATAATGTTTTCATTCAGATGTCGGAGCAGCACGACCTGGGGGATCCTCCCCACTAGATAGGTGAGTCAGAGCTTGTTTTGTCCTAGAGGGCGATGATGTGACAGGGGAGCTTGAGGATAACCTTGAGAGGTTAACTCTAGACATCCCAGATGCCTCGATCGATGAACTCCCACTGAGGTACCAGAGACCCACTGCTGGAGTACCAGGTCGTTTCAGCAGACTGCTACATCGAGTAGCCCGGGCGGTCATGTGTTACCACGAGCATCACTAGATGTTAGACTGCATGATTTATTTACTGAAAGCTGATAGATAGCTTCAGTATTTTTGTATGATGATTTTCTACCTGAAATCCTAAGTGCTTCAGATGAGGTCTCGTGACCTATTTTTTGTAAAACATGTTTATATATATATATATATATATATATATATATATATATA
>LPNX010442721.1:179067-190717 GCA_001517045.1 Pseudotsuga menziesii
AACGAATACCCACTCGGCATACTTTTGACGGACCCCGCTACCCCAAAAACAAGAAATACCTGAAAAATGAAATGATGATGTCATCATTCCATTTTTCCAGGTATTTCTTGTTTTTGGGGTAGAGGGGTCCGTCAAAAGTATGCCGAGTGGGTACTCGTTGGATGCGGAATTTAATTCCGCATCCAATGAGCTCTCTCGATCAAAATTTTAGTAAAAACATAGGGACATATGTCAAAAATACAAACAAAAAACATAGTTTTTTTTATGATACCTATCCCCAAATTTATATTAAAAAAATGCTTAAGACCTATACGGTATTTCAAATTTAAAGCAATTTAATTGGCTAACACATGATGACATGGAATTTGAATAAAAGTTAAAAGGCCCATTTTGAGTTGAAATTTCCTCTAATGTGCTAAAATATTTGTGTCTGGAGATAAATGAGCAAATCTCCAAACCATGGGTCAGTAGTGCTTATCAGGAACAAGAATTCATCCGAGAATGAATCATTGGGCTCAGATTCCGTCAAAGCACAAGGAAGATCACACATGATCTTAGCAAAGACCAAGGATTTCTTTGACGTAGCTTTGGAAAATTCTAGATCAAACTCTTGTAGGATAACTATCCATCGGGAATATTTTCCCCCAAGCACCTGACGATTCAAGATGTAATACATAGGGTTCTGGTCTACCAACACAGTGGTTGTGCAGAGCAAAATGTAGTGACAAAATTTCTAAATAGTAATGACCGTGGCCAATGCTAATTTCTCGGGAGGAAGCAATGTATAAGAGAAAATCCTTTGAGTAATCTGGGGGGTGTATCATGGGTGAGTGAGTTAGAGCATGTTTTAGATTATCAAAGGCTCATTGGGCTTGGTCATCCCAAAAGAACGGAGTGTCCTTCTTAAGGAGACGCATATAACCGTGTGTTTTCTTTGCAAAATTTCAAATGAAACGGTGGAGAAATTTTTCCTTCCCTTGCAAATTTTGGAGTGTTAGAAGGTTGGTTGGGGCTGGTAGGGCTAGAATAGTGGAAAATTTCAATGGATCTATCCATATGCCATCCTTAGAAACCACAAAACCTAACAGACGTCCCGTCTCAACACAAAAAACACATTTATGAGGATTGAGCTGTATGTTATAATGACGACATCTCGGGAAAATGTCTCTAAGATGACGAAGGTGGTCCTCCCATAGCTATGAATGAGCTTTGAGGTCATCAAGGTATGGTTCTACAATATGTTTTATATCGTGAAATGCATAGGACATAGCACGTTGGAAAGTGGCTACAGCGTTTTTCAGGCCGAATGGTAACTTCCTGTATGCAAAGGTTCCCCATGGGAAAATAAATGATGTCTTGTGCTGATACATGGGTAAAATCTCAATATGATTATAACCCAAAAATCCATCCATAAATGAGAAGATGACACTTCTGGCACAGTTGTCAATATGTGGAGTGGGAAAGTTGTCTTTGGGACAAGCTTTGTTCAAATCTCTAAAATTGATGCAAACTCTAATGGTGCCCTGCTTTTTATTGACAGGGACGATGTTCAATACCCATTCCGTCAGGGGTATGGGATAAATAAACCCTTCTTTTAGAAGTTTTTCTATTTCATCTTTGATAGTTGCGGCTTTCCGTGGATGGACTTGTCTTAGTTTTTTCCTGACAGGTTTTGAGTGGTATAGGTTTTTATTTCGTGAACCACAATGGATGGGTCTATCCCTGGCATTTCTTTGTAAGACCAGGAAAAAACATCTTAGAATTATTTGAAAAGTGCTCGGTATGCTTCAGATTCTTCTGCTGAGTAGTTATGCCCAACATGAACATGCTCAAGGGTGCCAGGCTTGGCTGATATGTCAATTGGATCTGTTTGAGTGATGTTTCATAGGTTTCCTTCAGAATTCATGTTCTGCAACAATATCAGAGTTTGAGGTGTTTTGAAAATATTAGTAGTAAAAATGGATGCAAAATCATAGTCTACTGAACTGGTATTGGGGAGGAACAAGGATCTATGATGATGATCCTCCCATATAGGTTCATTCGTACTCATGATCTCCATAATGGACTCATCAGAAGGAAATTTCTGGGAGAGATAATCCATAGTAGGAAGAGAGGGTTCTAACTAGTAGGGTAGGTGGTAAGGGTCCGAAGCCACCAGATGAAGGTCATTATTAGTGTGGTCATCGGAAAGGGTTTAGATAATGTTGTACATTGCTTCATGTGGACTCAACGAGGTGGACTCAACAATTTTTTTTCCCTTTGGATCATAATCAAATCAAGAAATCATATTTATTGTCACCGTGTCTATGTTAGGTGGATTTGACAGAAAAATCCCCATAAGGTAAGATCCTTTAGCATGCCTACCCCAATCGAATGGTAAGGAGGAGGGGACTAGCCTAACATAGGGATTTTATTAGCCATATGGGTAGTAACATCCGGCGTATATAAATCAAGCTGGTCAATGGTTACAATCCTCTCTAGATGCAAAAATTGGATAGTTCGAAATACTGTCGAAGCGACAGCAGTCATGGCGTAAAACCAATTTCTTCCTAATAGGAGGTTGTAATCCAATGGGGCATATACTACTTCCACTTGAATGGAAAAAAAATTTCCTCCAAGATCAACTGAAAGGGATGGCATGAGACCATGGGGCTGGAAACCTTGTCCATCAAAGGCTTTTAGAGTCATCAGTGATGTTACAAGCTCAGGAGAGCCAATAGCTTTCCAACAAGACAGGAACAAAACCGAAGTTGAAGCTCCTTCGTCTAAGACAGTTCTAAAGACCTTCTTTCCGACTACCTTCGTTATGATTTGGAAATCGAGTTTGTGAGGTAGTCTAGACTTATAGTTCTCGACATTAAAATGAACCAAATTAGTGTTGTCTGGGTCTAAAGCTCCTAACGTGGTTAGCAAGTTTTTGCGCAGCGTAGGACAACTTTGGAGCACTTCCAAGGTAGACATTGCACATGGTGCCTGAGAAATATCTTCAACTACATTATAAAACTGAGCAGATCAATCATTAGGGTTAAAAACAACCTTCCTAAGATTACTCTTGGGTGGGATCAAAACCATGTCAAGATTAGGTTTCTCGATGGTTAGGGGACCCAGTAGATGAGTACTCGGGAGAACCAGTAGAAGGATCTTTTCTTGAAGAAGAATTTTCTTCTTTCTTGTCTATGGGTTTTCCATAACTCTGACTTTGAGTTTGCATATTAATAGTGTCCGAGGACATCATGTGAATTTCATATGAAGAATTATAATTTCTCTGATTACACATGTGGTCTATCAGCTGTTGTTGAGAGGGAAAATGATCCGTGAGAACTGCTGGCATAGGATTAGTTTTTAGAAATTGAGTGATTTATTCACAACGAGGACACTCTTTCATGAAGTGGTGACCTCCACATAGCAGACATGGATATTTCAATTTTCTTTTCCTTTTATCATTCTCGTTGATGGTCGGTTTTGGATTCTCTTGTTGGTTTCCAGTTTTTTTGTTTTTAGCTTCACTTTTCTTTTTATTGTTGCTGGGCGTTTGTGTACTCTAAATGGAATTTACCTCAGTAGAAACCTTGGGAGTTGAAGGAGTAGGGGTGGAGGTTTGGGGTTGCTTGGCATATTTTGCTATTGGCGGGGACTGGATTGAACTAACAATCCCATCAACACGGGTTTTTGCTGGTGGCTTTGCAGGATCGATGCTTGGGTGAGGAGCTTGAGGGATCAAGTCATACAATGTTCCAAACTGGGAATAGACCAAGTCCAGATATTGGGCTCGACTAATGTCTTTCTATTCGGAAATGGCACCACCCATAGCCACATCTTGAGCGATTGGAGGCAACACAGATTTAGTAAACCAATCAGCTAACAATTGATCCGGGATAGGAGCCTTAATAACTCTTCTCCGCCTTCTCCACTCATGGATATGATCTGATATGTGGGTGGAGGTGTTCTAAGGTATAGAAGTTAAGAGATATATACCTATTTCATAGTGGATAGGAAGCTGAAAGTGTGTTAGAAAGACAGTTTCCAAAGAACCAAAATCCACAAACGAATGTTGTGAAAGTTCAATGTACCATTTCAGGGTGGTACCGGTAAAAGTTCGCTGGAAGAGTCTTAAACAAACTAAATCATCCATTAGGGAGTTCAAAGAACACCACAAATGAAATTTCATGACATGGTTTTTTGGATCATCTCCCTACTTCCCATTGAATTTTGGGATATCTGATGGTAACTTTATTGGAATGGGAGGCCATGAGGGGTTATGTTGAATGGGATCATTAATCAACTTGGACAAATCAGGCAAGTCCAAAGTTTCTAGGAAAGGTAGCTAGCGATTAGGTTGCACATACTGGAAGTATTGATATGGAATATAAGTACCAGTAGGACCATAAGTAGACTAATAGATAGGCTGTTGTGATGAAGAAACACCGGAAAATCCACCCGTAGGGGGTTAATTTATGGGGCTAAAACTGTTAGGACCACCGGATCCTCTAGGAGGAGGACCTCCAGGGCCTCCGGGACCACTAAGACCACCAGGACCATCAGGGCCACTTGGGATACCAGGAGGAGGACCACCTAACCCTTTGGGACCCCTGGGAGGTAAACCTCCGAAGCCTCTGAAACCACTAGGAGGAGGGCCACCAAACCCTCTAGGATCAATAGGAGGGAAGCCACCAGGCCCCCCAGGACCACCAGGACTATGAGGAGCATAAGGAGGAAAGCCACCAAGCCCCCCAAAGGGAGGAACTCCATAAGGTGGTCATCTGGCACTCCCCGCAGTATGTATAGGTATCCCTCCCATAGCTGGCATGTAGGACCAGTTAGGTTTCCCCCATGGAGTGAAAGTATTACTAGGATATGAAATTCCAGCATAAGGCATTCCTGTAGGGGTGGGTTGGTAATTGATATTTCCTATAGGTACTTGATTTGTTGTGTAACCATACCCCCAATAGGTTTGATTGGTTACAAGTTATGCCCCCAAGGGCTGACTTGAGCTGGATGGGGGCTTAACCACATTCGTATGGGTTGAAGGGACATAGACTGCATATTTTTCTATACTAGAGGTATGTCCATGACTAAATACAACTCTAGTGACATGTAACATAGGTCGTGTCATGGGTTTCCCCCCAGCACTAGAAGGTATTGATGAAACATGAATTGAATGTTGTTCCCCAGGTGTGCAAGACCCATGAGGATTTGGAACAGACATAATATGGGAGGTGGTGGGGTTGGTAGTTTGACCTAGATTATGTGGAGTCACAACACATTCTAGAATAGGTTCAATGGGTTTCATAGAATCAACAAGTGAGCAATATCCCATAGTCCAAGGGTCCAGATTACAAGGAAAAACTGCTGAGCGAGGTGGTGGTGTACCCAATATGTTATCTATTTTCTTCTCAAGTTATCTTGCACAGAGAATAGCTACCTGGTATTGTCTAAGTTCTTATTCATTTGGTGAAATATCTTTAGAAGAGGTTTGACGAGTGCCAAACGAAGCAATGGCCTGTCCCATAGAGGTATCCCAAAACAGAGCATTGGGAACATAATCTGGATAGGTAGTATCATCAACATGGCCTTCCATGGGAGAATGGAACAAAATATTTCCCCTAGATGGTTTTTGAACCAAGGGACGACCGTGCAAAGGATATGGATCTCTGATTTCTGCAACCACATTCTCTCCCACTTGGGAGTTGGTAGCAGGTCCTTGGTCAGTAGCTTCCATAGGATATTCTCCTGAAACAGGAATAAAATCAGGTGGCAAGCCCCGTACTCTCCTGGACTGTCTTAATTCAGCTAATTTGTACAATTCCTATCTAACCTAGGGTCTCAAAAACTAGAAAACGCACCAAAAATTCCCCTACTCAAGCTACAGGCCAAACAAGCAAACTTAAATGACAGGAGGAGTTCAGATAGTCTGGTCTTTCACCAGGATTGTCAAGAAAGTGCCACTCGCAATATACCACAAGGGTACGTGCGTAGTAATCTCCCTGAATGTTGTTTTCAGTGTATGGCTCCAAGAAACATGACCAAAGGGATTTTCTCATATAGATAAGGTATCCTAGTGGGGTCTCTCAATATACACAAGGTATGTGGGAGCTCAAATCGGTGGTAGTGTTGTCTAATGCACAACTGTTCACAAGGGGCCTTCCTGTATACAATCGAGTATGTGAAGTACCTTTCTATATACCTCAAGGGTACATGAAAGGCCATTCGATATACCGATGGTACGTGGAAGAACCACATGAGTCCCGGGATGTAGTGTGTACAAGTAACGACAGCTCCTACGCTTAACAATGCCCAAACACGTCTCTAGCCTATCACTCAAATTGCTATGTAAATTTTAAGCCTATAACTACCGTTAATTTTAAAGTGAATGGTTAGGTGAATGCATGGTATTTTGACAGAAAAAGTAAAACCATGCAGATATGTAGATGCAAATATTTCACTTTACCATTCGAGGTATGCCTACTTACGGGAGGGAGAGAGAGTCTTTTCTTTTCTTTTTGAAAACAAAAAATTCCCAAACAACTATTTCGAACAAATCATATCCAAAGACAAGCAACACATTCCAAACTCATTTTTCTTTTTGAAAGCAATCAGATGGGTAAGAGTCTCTTTTCCTAAAAAAAAAACAACAAGCACTCTACATGCATATGCAATCTATTTTTTCGATTTTTCTTTTAAACATAGATAAATCTAACTTAAAACTACACTATTTTTTATTTTGATGAGATAGTACTAATGCATGATAGACAAAAGAGCAAAGAGAACTTGAAAGCTTGTGAGGCTAAACAGAGATCCAATGCCCTATGCTCAGTAAAAATAATGACCTAATCTCAACAAAAAAAATTCTTTTTAAAAGCAAAAAGAAGTCCTCTATTGAAAAAACGAAATTAAGATGATAAGCAAATGGTTTTTCTTTCAGTATTTATAAATGGAACGAAAAGAGATCTAACTGAAACCTAAGATTTCAATAATTCCTTTCAAAATCACAACCAACAAGCATGAAATCCAACGAATAATCAACAAGCCTAACCTAGCTTTTGAATTCTTACAATCAAACAAATCTTCACCACAAAATTTTCAACCATGAGCATTCAGATTCAAACAAACAAGACTGATAGTGCAGGGATGAAAGCAAGCAAACTTTACTATTTGCAAAAAATCACAAAAATATAGTTCTGGAACAAGGCCTAACTGGCACCACGCTGGAGGGGTCTTGGACAGAGCGATTCTAGACGAGCACCACTTCTTGATCACTACGCTTAGGCGGTGGTGCTGCCTATGGATAACGGGGTTCAGGTGGTGGCACCGCTTGTTGGCTACAACACATGCGCGATTCCCTGAATAAATCCAAAACACAAAGAGAACAATATTTCAAGTTAAAAATTGCTCAGATCAAGGTAAATACTAATGAATTGACAATAAAACAGAGCATATAAAGTCAAGGAAGTTTAGATATAAACATATCTAAAAGTTTCAAAATAAACTTCACTAAGTCAGATGGCAGATCTGACTGAAGAGAGTTCTAGACTGGATCCTGGATTCGGACAAGTGTTCAAGGACTAAGGAAGATCAGATCAACTGAAATTTGCTTTGTTCCCCAGTGGAGTTGCCAGATTTGTTGTCAGGAATATTGCATCTTCTATGAACAGAAGCTGTTCCTCTGGTCTGAATGGTTCAGATCCAAAACAAATGAGTGAATGAAAAAGGATGAAGACCTTTCCTGAATGTCGTAAACACATGGAATAATGCTTTGATGACGAACCCGTGTACCTACAGAACATGTCAAACAAACAAGAACATCAAAGCTACCAGAATATTATTCACACATCCATACTAGTGACCAAGGAATCCAGTAACATATACATGTGAGATCAATACAATAGATATGTGGGACGAAAATCAGCTTTGCATTAATAAATGAATTAAGAAGCTTACAACCATTGCCTTAGTGTTGACAAACTCCTACACAAGACAAACACCTCATCCCCAATAGCTCCAACTTGCTCTCTTATGCTCTCCAATGGATTGGACTAGATAGTCAATTCAACATCATAAAATTACCATTCAGTTCTCTCCCTCAACTATGAATATGAGCTTATATTCATAGGGCTCAATGGATAGGGATAGTTGAGAGAATTGTGGGTGAGGTGGACATAAGATCCTACCAAGAGGGATCTCGACTCCAACCAACTCAGATTGATAGGGATAAGGGAGGACACAAGGCTCATGTTCTAGAAGCCTTGAGAATCTTCTCTTTTTCCATTTTTACCAAGGGTACCACTTTTGTTCCCTTATGACAGAGCGGTGAAGGGTAAGAACCGCTCCAAGAGAAAAGCACGTACGCGGTGGCACTGCTTTTCTATAATAGGACTCAGGAGGTGATAAACAAGGTCCCACTCATCAGCTAAAGAGAAAGTGCGGTGCTAGGTTTTTTCATGTAGAATTGACATCCAAAGCATGTTTTCTACTCCAAGTTTGGGATTTAGGGAAAACATAGGTGTTAAGGATCTCATCACATGTTGGTGACATGATTTGGGTATAACATATATATATATATATATGCTCTTTCATTTTGTTCTCACATAAATCTGGATAATGTAGAGAGGCACCCCTAGAACTATGTTGATGTCACGAATACAAGGGAGTTAAAAACTCACTGATTCAAGCCATGGTAATCATTCTATGTCCAGCAACTCGCATCCTAAAGAATTTTAGGGACACATGGTGAATCTGAGCCCAGGGTAGATAATTTGAACTGGGAAATAGAATTTATTTATGTCATCTCCTACAGGTTTGTTTTAGTAAGGATACACCAATCATGGATTCAAAGGATAGTAGGATGGTGAGAAAGTGTACATCCTTTTGTTATTGTCCCATGCTAATTTTTCACACGGGGGTCAATTTTGAATTTAAATATCTTAGGTGACCTTGGGTATTATGACCACATCAACAATGGCTAAACACATCTATGGGAGCTTATGGAACCCAGTTATGCTACCCGACTTGGATTTCATGCCCTCGAAACAAATTCACAAATTATCCCTGAATGGCCCCAAGGGGCGAGTTGCAATTGGCCATAGAAAAAAACCGTAACTGAAATTATGAAAACATTGATTTTTATGGATTCAGGATGTCAAGTTTTAGCAAGGGGAACCCCTCAATGATTATTCAATTCTCTAGAAATGATCGTATTATATTGAATCTAGAACTATTATTTTCTTAGTAAGGTCCATGCCCAATTTTCCACAAGGGGGTCAATTTTTAATTGCAGTCTTCTTGGTGACCATCAGAAGTGTGACCACATCTACAATAGACAAACACACTAGTGGGAGTTAACATAACCCAGTTATGCTTCCCGATTTGTATTTTTACCCCCCCATTCCAAGAATTGTCATGCATTCCATTTAGAAAAACCCTAGTGTCTTATTTAGCTAAATAAAAGAAACATTTAGGCATGTAACTCACAAGAGTTAGGTACCCATACCTAAAACCTAATGCAATGAATCTAATTAAATCCATGTTTTTGTGATCTGATGCACGGTTTTTTATTTATGGCCATTTTCAAATGCCCCCTGTAACCGTTCAAGGACACATTCCAAATTAGTCTTGGGGCCTAAAACCACTACCGGGAATTGGAATAAAGTTACGTAAGTTTAGGCACATGTGTCGAGAAAAAAAATTTCAAGATGAATGAAGACTTTTGTGCTGGGTTCCATGGAATTCACCCCCACCAAGTACAATAATTTCCATGTGTTCCATTGAGAAAAACCCTAATGTCCTATCCAAACAAATAAAAGGAACCCCTACTGCAAAAGGATGACAATGTCAATAATAGTGAGGATTACGATTATTATGGAAATGATGATGATGGTGAGGATGGTTAGGATGATTATGATGATGTTAGTTCCAATAACAATGAGGATGAAGATGATGATGGAAATTATGATGGTGACGTGAAAACTTCACCAGTTGGTGCAAGTGGCATTGTGTACACTAGATTCTAAAACATGCACACACACACACACTAAGCTCTCATGTGCAATCTCCAATTCCACACATTCATTCATCATATCATGCATGCACCCTTTATCTCATATGTGCTCCCAAGACCATTAAGAAATCCCAATTGGTGAGCCTACAATGAAAAATACATATAATAACTGATGGATATGTCCTATGGTGCTCTTAAATTGGATATGGTTTATGGTTCTCTTCAATTTGATATTATATATGGTTCTATTATATTGTAATTATTCAACCTTTCCCAATGACTTTGTTTCTAATCATTTCTAAGAAAGTGAATGATGGAGATGGCCTATGGTTCTCTTTAATTGGAGATGGTCTATGGTGCTCTTCAATTGGATATGGTTTATGGTTCTCTTTAATCAAATATGATCTATGGTCATCTTCTATTGTATATTCTTAAACCTTTCTCAATGTCTTCAAAGTGATCCTCAATTCCTAGCAATTGAATGATGGAGAATGTGAATTGTGATGATCAATTTGAGATTTTGTTTCTTGTCTTCTCGAAAAATGCACGAAGCTTACTATAGTATGTTGTTCAAACTATTAGAGTGACTATAAGATATGTAAAATCGGTGTTTATGTTAGAAAAAATGAATGTGTGTTATTCTCTAACAAAACATGTGTACATTTTGTAACATTAAAGGTGGTAGTTACATAACTATTGAAAAGTTGCATGGGATGTTACACACCTATTGAAAATTTTCAGTGGTTCAAAATGTGCATGCATTTTTACTTAGAAAAATGGGTACATGTTATGTTTAAGTCCAATTCAACCCCCCTAACACTCCCCCTTCTCTCACAAACATCCTCTTCCATCCTACACCTAATCACACCCCCACCCCCCTCTCTCTCCCCCAATCCACTTACACCCCCCCTCTCTCTCACCCCAAACCACTTGAAACCCCCCTCTCTCCCTATAAACCCATTTACACCCACCCTCTCTCTGACCCCAAACCACTTGAAACCCCCCTCTCTCCCTAGAAACCCATTTACACCCCCCCTCTCTCTAAACCAATCCACTTACACCTCATATCTCTACAACCCTAACACCCCACCATCTACATCTAATCCCTGTCCCTATCTCTCTCCTCCACCTACACCTAACCCCTAACACGCCACCTAGCCCCTGTGGGTATACAAATATCCTCCTGAATTTTGTTCAATAATCCTTGGCTTGTATTGTTGTGATTTCAAATCCAAAACAAATTATTTAGTGAAATTAATACCAGTTAGAAAATATCAGGGATCTCTCTTTTAGACTGCAAGTAGTGTGAAAGGATTTCCTTTATATTAGTGAGGACATAATTTTCAGCATAATTTGAGACCTACCTTCTTTGTATGGGTGTTTTAATATCCTCATAGCATTTAGTTAAGCCTCCTCAACAAGTATTGATGCAATATCCAATACAAAAAAAATATTCCTTTGTCAACATTAATTTGCAGATATTGGACCTGTTTATTGGAAAAAAGACTAAAATTTAAATAAACATATCAACTTGTAACCCCAATCATCTCAAAATACATTACCCCCACCAATCCCTCTCTCCCCCAACCCCCTAACACCCCACTTCCATACTAGTTTTCTCTCTCATTATATATATATCACACACACACTGCCTAT
>LPNX010442721.1:192432-215965 GCA_001517045.1 Pseudotsuga menziesii
AATCAGTATAGAACAAATTTTACACTTTTGAAACTTATTTTCCATTCAGATGATCTTTCAATAAAATTGACTAGTAGCCAACAAAAATGCATAACACAAAAGAGACACAAGGTTTTAACATGGAAATCCAATAAGGGAGAAAACCATGGAAGGATGTTCTTTTTATAAATAATGAATACAATGATTTGCAGACACCTATTTCCAACAATCTTCATTTTTCAATCTCTATATCTAGTCTCTCCTTGTTTTTTACGGTAATGAAAACAAAATAACCTTCTCTTTGAAATCAATGACAACAATATTTCCAACAATATCCCCATTTTTCATTGATGAAAACCATTAGAAAATTCCGCAACAACCTATTGATACTCCCTTTGTCTGCAATTATGTAGTCGTGAAATTATTTTTTTGCATGGTATCTGCAATTTCTCCCACTTGTGCTATTTATCCATGCAATAATGTCCCCCCCCCTTTGAATAATTTCTCCCCCTTTCACATAAATGGCAAATGGATTCTCCCCTTGAACTCATGATTCTCTTTCTTCTTATGTTTCTCCCCCTATCTAAATGGTCATCTACTTTTGCTAATTCCTTTGACTACTCCAAATTTTTTATGTGTTCCCATAGCCTCTGGATTTGATGAATGCTAAGAAAATGAATGAGTGGGAATTACTTTGAATTTCTATCTAAGATACTCAAAGGTATTCCTGGGAACAAGCTTTGTGAAAATGTCTACATTCTTCTCCTTGGTGTCAACATAATCCAACTTGACATTGTTCATGGTAACTTATTCTCTCAAAAAATGATATTTTGTGGGGGTATTCCTTCTCTTGGAGTGCATTATCAGATTCTCGAAAATGCAAATTGCACTTGTGTTATCACACAAAATTGGAATAGGATGGTTAAAATCTACCTGTATACCCTTCAAAGTTTGTTTCATCTAGATAACTTGAGCAAAACATGTTGATTCTACAATGTATTCTTCCTTTTCTATAAACAAGGAGACTGAAGATTGGTTTTTACTTAACTAGGACACCAAACAATTACCCAAGATGAATTCCACTCCACTTTTACTTCTTTTGTCATCAATACTTCATTCCAAATCATCATCTATATAGGACATCATAGTCAATTCATTTATTTGTGGATACCATATCCCAAAATATATTGTTCCTTTAAGATACCTAAATATTCCTTTTACTGCTAGAACATGAGTCTCCTTAGGTGCATCTTGAATTCTTTGCACCTGTCCAACTACTTGTATTACATATGGTCTTAAGGCTATCATATAGAGTAGAATTCCAATCATTGACCTATAGATTCTATGATCCACTTATCTAGCTTCATCCTCTTTACTCAACTTGAAACCAATGATCATAGGAGTACTTACAGGTTTGTAGTTCTCGATTTTAAACTTCTTCAACATTTGTTTTATATACTTGTTTTGAGAAATCAAAATACCTTTATCTAGTTGAGATAGCTAGAGTCCTAGGAAAAAAGTCATCTCTCTAAGCATTGACATTTCAAATTCCTTCTTCATTTCCTTGACATATTTTTAACTAGATCTATCATCATCACTTCCAAAAATGACATCGTCAACATACACTTTAATGATAATCATATTTCCATGTTCAACCTTTATATAGATATTGTTGTTTGCATTACCCTTCTGTTGGTCACCCTATATGCAAGTTAATTAAAGCTAACATATAGAGTGTTCAATATGTATTGTCAACCCAGGGAAGTCTTTTATTTCAAGGATAATATGCACTATATATGCTTAAACACAAAGTCGCTGCAAGTAAATGGTCCTACTTTCCTGTTCAGCCACATTCATCCCATAATCCACTTAATCTAGATTACTTTCTCATGAATACACCCACAAGTACCTTTTACGATTCTTAATCTAGAATTGAAAGATTCAGGAAATAATATCTAGATTAATTTTGCAGAAAATGAAATCCTGATTGTCAAACCATCTAATGATCCACCCAAATATCCTGATTAAGTTATTCTAGAAATCCAAAGGACATGAATTGAATTCAGTTGTTCTAGAAATTCAAAGTACAGGAATGAAATTATGCAACTATAAAATCAAAGGAACAAACTACAAAGATCTACAGAAACAACAATTGAAAGAACTAGCAATGAACAGGGATGCTACAGCTATCACACAGTTGCATAAAGGACACTTACCTATATAGTCGACTGTCACACCATACCACTATAATCTTACAAGAAATGCAATTACTGTTAATCCAATTACTCACTGTAAATCAATAACTGTTGCAGCTTAATATGAAGAAAGGAAATTATTACACAATCACACAACAAAATAGATACCTAATTAAATCAGCAATCCCTGTGGGAAGGTGGGCCCAACCTTCACACAGAGATGCTGGAAAGAACACATGTTAAAATGTTGAGATCTGAAGTAACTCCTTGTATTAAAAAGGGCAAATGAATAACGCAACCTCAATCACAGGTAATACAATAATTTAGTTAAATGTTCAACCCCTGGCTCATAATAGTTCCCCATATTTATACAATTACAATCATAACATCCTCTTCCTATTATTGGGCAGCCATGAAGATCTCTGATCTTCAGGCTGCCCTAATTACAATAAACTATTACAGTCATGGCAGGATGAGAGTAGAAGATACAGGGAAGCTGTTATTCAACCCAGAAGTAATGATCCTGATTGATTGAGAAGATATCCCATCGATTACAGCTACATTTGAGAAATGGTGCACTGTTGCCTCCAAATCTGTCACAATCTGTTGTAGCTACCCTTGTACAGCTCGCATGGACTAATACACTGGGACCGCATTGTTTGGGCAATGATGGGATGGATGGCGATCAGATTTAGCAAGGAATGTCCATCCCTCCTTTGGCATGTTCGTCCCGCTACACCTGTATTCTCTATATCTCGAAATATCTTTATAAAACCATCATATGTTAGCATAATTTAAGATGTATAGCCTTGATTACCACAATCCTAAGCATTAATAAAATAATACAATGATTAACCATACCTTTATGACTTGAGGGTTCATGTGAGGGAAAACATCTGTTTAGCCTGCAGAATAGGGTAGGATGAGGCAAAAAGAGGTGGATAAGAGTGGTCAAAAAGGGGCCATTTTTGGGCCCAACATCTTCCCCCAACTGTCCTGTTGCATGTCCTTGTGCAACAACCTCCATTATTCTGAATCCAAGTCTGACATTATACTTCGTTCATGGAGAGAAGAAAAGTTGTATGGGAATTCAGATGTTCCTTCCTTTCCTACAAATGCCCTATGGACAATCCAATATTTCTAGCACCTCTGCTCTTCTACATTGGTTAATGAGAAATCTCTCCTGTACGGTTTTGCTGGCCACTAGATGAGAGGAAATTTAAACTTTAGTCCTAGCCAATTAACCCCACATTCCCTCATGCATCCAACATAACCCTCAATACTGGAAAGTGCTTGCTCAAAATTCCTGTAAAAGTAAGGGTCCCTATTTCTAAGGGTTGGAGAGGAAACCTGCCATCTGTGCTGACTACATTCCAAAGCCGTTCATTGATGTTTGGAAATATAGCTGGTACAAGTAGAAATAACCCCTTCCTAAAATTCCATTATATGCCGAGTCTGGATGGGACACAAGAGTAGACTCTGGTGTCAAGCAAGGAGAAGACGAGGATTCTGAGTTTCACTTCGGATACAATTATTTGAGTGGGCCTCATTGTGAGAGAAAGTTTGGAAATACATTTCCCAATGGACATGATTTCTCACGAAAGAGGCAAAATCCCTTAGCTAAACATCGCCTGAGAAAGGAACTGGATTCGAATGGCGATCCAAAGGACAAGCCATCTCATGCAAATAAAGCTCACACAACAAATTATGGTCCTCAAAATTACTTCCCAGAAATGTTTCCAGGAATTTCGCCGAGGTTCCTATTTCATATGATCTCCCTTCTTTCACAGCCCTCAGTTTAATAAACTGCTAAAATAAGAACACGGCGTAGGAAGAGGATGGTACGCTGGTGCCCAATAATTCCTGAGAAAGAGCATACAACTGGTCTTTTTCCACCTACATAAACTTGAACTTTTTCATCTCTTTTAGCTCCTTCTGCAGTTCTTCCCCACGGAGTTTCTGGGTCATGAGCTCTTCTGCCCATTTTTCCCTTAGTTCCATGATGATCTTTCTGTGTTCAGCGAGGGAAACCATCCCTTCCTGCTATCTTTCCACCTGACTTCTCCACTTCCTTACTTCTATCCTCAGCATCAAGAGTTATTCTGTAGGTTTCAAGATTTCTTCTTTGTTTGAATATTCTTCCTGATCAGAATCCAAATTGATAACATCCTGAGGAATCTCGGCCCATAACTTTTCACCTGACGTGCCACATTGAACATCCTGCACTTCTGAGATCACTTCTGGGGGTGCTGGTTCTTGTGTAACAACACCCCTGCCTGGAATTTCTTTTGCAACAACTTCAACCATAGGTAGTCCTGAAGCAACTTTTGGAGATGTTGGTTCTTGTGTAACAGCATCCTCTTTTTGGAGTTCTCTTATAGCCTCTTCAGTAGCTGATTGTGAGGATGTTGGTTCTTGTGGAGCAATGTCCTCCTGAATTTTAATCTCCTTATCTACCCAATTATCAGCTGCAACTTCAGTAGGTGGATGCAAGGTTGTTGGTTCTTGTGTAATAGAGCCCTGCCCTTCTTTGTCTTCATGCTGCTGGGATTGTAGAGTTGTTTTCGTGTCTTTTTCAATATGGATTTGTTCCTCAAGGATTTCAGTGTCCTCTGAGGATTGTGATTGCAGTTTCTCATCCTCCCCTAAATCCATATCAGGAATAATATCCTTTCTAGTGTTAGCTTCCTGTTGCATCCTGAGAGTCTCCACAGAAATTTCCAGGGATGTTGGTTCTTGTGTAGCAACATCCTGGTTTACTTCCTCATCTTCCTGTTGTTGGGGCTCCATTTCCATTATCTTTGTGTCACGAGACAGTTCAGGAGTCATGGTTCAAATTTCTTCATTAAATTCTAGAATTTTTTCAATCCCTGGTTCTTCTTCCCCCATTTGGGTGGAAACTTGAACAAGAATATTCAAGGATGTTGGTTCTTGTGTAATAGCATCATGTTCAACCTAATCATCATTCTATGGCTGGGATTCCATTCCTATTAATTCTGTGTCCTGAGAAGGTTCAAGGGTCATAGTGGAGACTTCTTCAACAAAATCAGGAATAACCTCATCCTCTGGTTCATCTGTCCCGATCTGGGTGGCAATTTCAACAAGAATATTCAAATATGTTGGTTCTTGTGTATTAGCATCCTATTCATCTGCTACTTCCTTTTGCTGGTACCTCTCTAAGGAAGGCTCACCATCTTTCCAATCAGGTTGTCCTTGTTCTTCCATGGCTGTAGGTGCGATTTGTTGTGTTATGAAGGCACGAACTATGACCTTGTAACCTGACTCATTAAAAATTTCTCCACACACAGGACAAACCACTCTTTCTTCCTCATCATCAACCTCAACAGGAGATGATCCCTCTAATTGGTCTGCAGCTTCAACCAATGTGTGCAGCTTCCTTTCACTCTGTTTCCTGCATGCTTCCTTCTAGTTTTCTAATTCCTTCCAGAGTGATTGTACTTCCTCCTTCAAAAGCCCATTTTCATATAGAATTCCTTCAATTTGAGGTTCTTCTGTAGCCGGTTCCTGTGGGGCATCATTTGCTTTGGATCTAAGAATGGGGAACTCGATTTGTGCTTCTAGCGTCACCCATCTTGCCCGTGTTGCTTCTATTGCTGTAACTGACCTGGTTCCTTTTTGTCTTATTGATGGTGATGCCCATATTTCCTATTTTGATCTCCTTCTTTTTCTTTGTGGTGCTGGAACTTCCAGAATTGCGGCTGATGTAGAAGAGACATGCTTTGTTTCAACTTTTTCTTGTTCTTCCTCTATTAGCGTTCCTCCCCATTCAGGGGAAGATTAAATGGTCAACAACTCCGTGTCTTCTTCTGTTATCATAGCTATAACATATTTGGTTTCAACTGTCACAGCATCTAATGTTTCTCCAATTTCAACCTCTGCTATTAGAGCTACCCTATTATTTAGTCTTTCCACAGGGTTTTCTTGTACATTCTCTCCCAATTGTTCTACTTGATATCCAAACTAATCATACGATCCAGTCTCATTTCCGCCCACAACTAAATTGGAGGGACTCCAAACCTCGTATTTCTCTACATTTCCCCCCAACTATGGATTGGTAGGCTCTTCTTGGTTTTGAGCAGGCCCCATGAGTACAGGTACTTCTACTTCCTCTTCTATTGGAACACCAGGAAAAAGAATGGGTTCCTGAACTTGACCTGTAAATTGCTCCCAGGTTTGGTTTTCTTGAGCAAGGGCCCGTAAAATTATTAATTTAATGAGGCCATGGTGGGTAAGGGAAGAGATTGGATGCTTGGCAGTTCGTACAAACCCCACCATATGATGTAAATCATTAAATAAATAAAATGGAATGTTTAGCAAGGCTCTGTGAGGGAGATGAGATAATAAAGGAAATTCAGAGTGATAGACCGTTTTATACCTACCTTCACAGGTGATATACTTATTGAGAAAAATTGCTACTTGAATCCATGGTCGAGGCGGTGATTGCAATGCTATCCCCCTCCGTAACAGTTGAATGTGCTCCCCTTCCCTGAGAAAATATTGTACTACTGCAGGATTGGGGGTTCTTCATCCAAACCAAGATCTGCCTACCTGAGGAAGGCCAGTGACCTCAGCCAATATTGCTTCAGAGACCTCAATGCGTAACCCCCAAAGCTCTGAGTGTGTTTTTGTAAGGTTCAAGGTGAATTGTAGAGCTTCCTCATGATGAAACCCATTTAGACGTTGGAAGAATTCAGTCTAGCCTACAGCTTGAAAAATAGCGAAAACTTTGGCATTTCTTCTGAGTTCTCACATGTTTGGAGGTTCATGCCGAGCTGGAATCCCCATGTTGTTTTCCTTTAGAAGTGTGTTGCAGTCCGATAGATTACAAATCCGGACAATGGAGGTTAAAGCATTGAGTATGCATGAACACCTGAGAGTGGAGTTGGGGTAAATTAGGAAAGTTTCAGAGGATCGAATTATTTAAAATTTATCCCAAATTAACAAAGGTGGCGGTTATCAAGTAACATCAATGGTCATTAAGTCACACGAGTGGATGGTTAATGATATGAAGGTGTAATAATGGGCACAGAAAGGAGGGTATGATTAATATTGTCAGATCTAGTTAATACTTAATCAAGTAGATAATCAAAACCATACCTTCGAAAATACGCGATGGGTGGTAACCTTTGGACAATAGTAGAGCGTGTGAAGTGCAGCCATTTAAGTGTAATCATTATTTTAGGTATTTTGTAATGACCTTTTCTACCAGTGAACCAAAACCATTGTGTCAAATTGGTTAGAAACATGATGAATGCTGGAGTATAAATCAACATCGCTGGCGTCAGGAATTGGAGCCAGATCAGGACGAGTCGCTAACCACGATTGCAAAGAATTCTGCCAATAATGGAGGAGTCACAGCCGCAGATTATAGAGAAATCAAACATTTTAGCAAAGTCACGGCCTTGGATTATAGAAAAATCAGCGAAATGTGGCAGAGTCGCAGCTACCGGAAAAGGTGAAAATGGACAAAATTAAAATGGTGTCACAGCTGCCAAAATTAGAAAAAGGCTTTAAGCTAATGGAAGTTAACGGTGTTGCAACTGCACAAAACAAGGAAAAGGAGAAAGTTTACGATGTTGCAGCTGCGCAGAACGTGATAAAGGCAGAATTTTTACGGTGTTGCAGTTGCACGAAATGGGATAAAGGAAAAAGTTTTACGGTGTTGCAGCTGCGCAAAATGGGATTAAGGAAGAATTTTTATGGTGTTGCAATTGCACAAAATGGGATAAAGGCAGAAGTTTTACGCTGTTGCAGCTGTGCGGAATGGGATAAAGGTGGAAGTTTTACAGTGTTGCAACTGCGCGAAATGGGATAAAAGACTGATTTTGAAGGTGTTGTAGCAGCATCAAACGGGATAAAGAAATGTGTTGTGGCTACAACAGATTTTATTCAAGGAGTTTTCTTCTGGTGCAGGAAGTTACAGAAGGACGACCATGGTTAGCAGGCCCAATGATGACCACCGCTCCTGAGGCGCTTCCCTACACATTTCATTTAAAAAAAAATGGATCAAGTGCAAAAGAAAAAGATAACAATAATAGTAAATAAAATCAGGATTGATTTATTTATGTACAAAAATTCATGTAAGATTTACAGCGATAACTAAGGATTGACAAGGGCAGAGAAAAATTCATGCCCTTGTTCTAACGGGTAGTCTGTATTAGCTGCAATCTGTGAAGTGAATGTGTCCTTTGAAATGGGCTTATGGTACAGTCGCAGCTTGTGACCATTAGCAAATAATGGTGCCCGATTCTCATCAATGGTTACCAGGCGGACCGTACCATTATCAAATACTCTGTCTACCAGGTATGGGCTAGACCACCTTGTGCATAATTTACCCTTGAAGTCCCTTTTGAATCTTGAATCGTAAAATAATGCCCAGTCTCCCTCACAAAAGACTTTCTTTTTTATGAATCGATCGTGCCAATTGGATCTCTGTTGCTGAATTAATACTGTCTGATCCACAGTAGCTAAACGGTTCTCATCAAGTTCATTCAATTGATTCAATCTTGTTTTCTGAGCTTCGGTTACATCCAAGTTTACCTCTGTAGCTGTATTCAAAGTCTTAATTTCAAATTCAATCAGGAAGACAACACTTTTCCCATATATCAAGTCATAAGGAGAAAAAACCGTAGTGTTGCGCCAAGTAGTACGGTATGCCCACAATGCTTCTAGAAGTCTATCAACCCAATCTCTAGAATGGGTCTTGACTATCTTGGTAAGGATAGCTTCAATAAATTTGTTAGTGCTTTCCACCTGACCATTGGCCTGGGGATGGTATGGTGAAGCTATCATGTGCTGAATATGGTACTTTTTTAGCAGCGCTTTGAATTGATGTGACACAAACTACGGTCCTCCATCTATAACCACTTCCTTGGGTACCCCAAAATGGGTGAACATTTCACCATACAGGAAATCGATCACAGCCTAGTCATTGGCTTTCACCAGAGCCACGGATTCTACCCATTTCGTCATATAGTTAGTAAAGACCAAGATGTAGGATTTTTGCTTGGAATGAGGGCTGATAGGACCAACAAAATCTAAAACCCACCTATCAAAGGGTTCAACCACCAATTGCGGTTGAAGAGGCATTTGATCTAATTTATTGGGCTAGCCCATCCTCTGGCAGCTATCACGAGACTGGACATATCTTTTTGCATCCCTAAAAAGGGTCGGCCAATAGTAGCCCATTATCAGTGCTTTGTGTCTTGTCCTCCTATCAGTAAAATGCCCCCCACAAGGCTCATCATGGCAGGCCTTCAAAATATGAAATATTTCATCTTCTCTTACGCACCTTCTGATCTCAAGATCAGGGTCTGTGTAGAAGAGATGACCATCTATCCAACAATATCTAGCACTTTGTTGAAAAAAAATTCTCTTTTCCCTTTTGGAAAAATGTGCTAGAAGCTTTCCTGCAGCCATGTAGTTAGCGACATCTACATACCAAGGGGAGTGAGATGAAACTGCAAATAAGTGTTCATCTGGAAAAGAGTCCTCAACAGGCAGATTGTCATCACTATTAGTAAAATGGGATAAAAAATCAGCGACAACATTTTCTCTTCTAGGACTTTCTATAATGGTAATATCAAAATCCTGCAATAATAGTAGCCACCTAGTTACCCTGGCATTGGTAATGGGTTTATTCATAAGATATTTGATGGTTGAGTGGTCAGTGTGCACAAATGTAGGATATCCAGTGATATAATGTCGAAATTTGTTAATGGAGTAAACAATAGCTAAAAAATCCTTCTCAATAACAGTATAATTAAGTTCAGTAGGGGCTAAGTTTTTACTAATATAGTAAACCACATAAGGTGCTTGACCATCCCGATGTCCTAAAACTGCTCCAATGCCAGTATCAGAAGCAACTGAAGAAATGTGAAAAGGCAGGGTCCAATTGGGTCCTCTTAGGATGGGAGCTATGGATAGCTTCTCCTTAAGTTTAACAAACACTGTCTAGCATGCCTCATTCCAAACAAATTGCACATCCTTCATTAACACTGAAAACAAAGGAGAGGCAAGTTTGGAAAATTTTTCTATAAATCTTCGGTAATACCCAGCATGCCCCAAGAAACTTCACACTTCTTTTTGAGTTACAGGAGTAGGTATATTTTTTATTACCTTAATTTTTTAGGGGTCCACCCAGATTCCATCAGCAGAGATGAAATGCCCCAACACCACTCCTTCACTCATCATCATATGGTACTTTTCAGTCCTTAAAGAGAGCTGGGTCTGTTCACAGCGAGTTAAAAACTTTTCCAAATTCTTCAATGCTTCCTCAAAATCTCTGCCATAAGGAGTAAAATCATCCATAAAAATTTCCATGCTATCATTAAATAATTCTGAAAATATGCCAATCACAACTCTTTGAAATGTTGCTGGTGCATTGCATAAGCCAAAGGGGAGCACTCTGTATGCAAAAGTTCCCCAGGGATAGGTGAAGGAAGTTTTATCCTAGTCTTCAGGAGCAATCTGGATTTGATTATACCCACTAAACCCATCTAGGAAGGAGAAGAACTTCTTCCCAGATAAGGTGTCAAGTACTTGATCATTGAAAGGTAGGGGAAAATGATCTTTCTGTGTTTCCTTGTTCAACTCTCTATAGTCCACATAGACTCTCCATTTACCATTTTTCTTGGGTACTATTACAAGTGGAGACACCCACTCGCTATTTGAAATGGGATATATAAATCCTACTTCCAAGAGTTTCTGAATTTCTTCCTTCACTATGTCCCTAAGATTGGGGATCATTCATCGTTGAGGCTGGCACATAGGTTGGGAGTCACTTTTGATATAAATATGATGGGTGCACAGATTAGAGGGGATACCCCTCATGTCTATGTACTCCCAAGCAAATTCCCCCTTGTTTTTTTTTAGGAGACTGATCAGGCACTTCTGTTCATCTAGGGAAGGCTAGGATTAATATTCATGGGTTTTCTAGACTCTACCTCAATAGGAACACTTTTCAAATTTTTCAATACTGGAACTATATGAGTGCCACTAACTAATGCCTCTTCTATGATATTTTTTTGTTCCTCCTCACTTAGAGTGGTATTCAAGATCTGATAAATTTTCTTATTAACAGAATTGGGTTCACTGATAAAATTATTAATGGCGTCGTCTTCAGTTTCATCTTTAAAAGTTAAGGCCTTCCCTATTTTCAATAATGGCTAAAGGCCCTCTTCTTCCTCTAGCTCCATCCAAAACAAAGTTTTAGCTTCTAAGCTCAGTCGAGCTGGAGGATAGAGAGTGAGGTTCTTTATCTCGGTGCCGTCTGATATGGTCATAGACCCAGATCAATAGCTGATGCAAGCATCAGTTATAGCTAACCAGGGTCTTCCCAAGATCAACGGGTGTCCTCCTAGCTGCGACTTAGGTTGTAAAACCAAGAAGTCAATAGGGTACTCCCAAGAATCAACTGAGATGACAAGATCATCCAAAATTCCTTTAAGTTTAATAGTGGATCTATCTTCCAGTTCTAAAATGGTGAGAGTTCGCCTAAGATTAGTGAGCCCAAGTTTTCTTACAGTTTTGATAGTCATAACATTAATTGATGCTCCTAAGTCTACCATTACATTGGGTATCTGTGTATGCCCAATCTGCATAATGACAGTGGGATTCCTAGGATCATGATATTTGGCCAAGAGGGTTTTTCCCATTATCAATGCAGATAATTTCCGTATGACATGAACGGTGGGAGGATCCCTGGGTTTCCTTCCTGGTTTCCTTGTACACAGATCCCAAACAGTTCTAGCATAGATAGGTACATATTGAAGAGCCTGAAGGAGGGTAATTTTAACATAATTTTTTTTTTAACTCTCCTAAGAGGTTAAACTGAGGTTGTCCCACTACCTTTGGTAGCATTAATCTTTTAGGGTACGGTGGTTCCCTAATCAGCTGGGTAGGCTGTGTGTCAATAAATGTATTGTTCTGTGTTTTAGCCGACATATTAGTAGGATGTTCAGCATATTCAATGATGGGGGTTGCATTGGATAAATACTATGGGTTCACCCCTTCCTCATGCATAGGGATGGAACATTATCAATGATCAAAGGCTCCACTACCTTTCCTGATCGTAAGTGAATATCGTTGCAGGGTACAGGAGTAAGGGATTAAGCAGGCATTTTGACAGTCTCAAATTGATGGACTGTTTTATTATTTGGGTTAGGATTAGGTTGAGCAGGCAGTTTAGGTCGTATCAGCATATTGGGGGTAGCATTGTTCTATAGTTGCAGCTGCGACTGTTGATAAGGCTGAGGATATTGAGGAGGGTATGGCTATTGACAAAATGGTTGATGTGGAAGCTATTGAGGAAACTATTTCCCTTGATGGAATTTCCTCCATCCAGGAGACCAGGAATTTGGTTGGCATGGTGGCTAAACCCAGGGGTTCTAGGAGTTAAAATTTTGCATTGAAGGTTGAGAGGGGTACCATTGAGGATTAGAATAAGATGAAGGGCATTGTGTATTCATGTGCTGCATATTATTCCAATTATTCAGGTTATTCGAAAATGGAAATGAGGCTGGAGTCATACCTTGATTTCAAGGCTTTCAAGGCTTCTTTTGTGCAATAAACTAAGCTGGTTCCACCTCTGGAGTTGATGCCTATAGAACAGCCTTCACTTGAGGTAGTGATGGGCATTATTTTGTGTCATGGTTCAACTCACACAGCTGACACACTTCTATCTTGTTGAGCGAGCACTCCTTCAGAGGGCGGTTCTTTCTACATTTAGGGAAGAATACACCTAGTGTGAGATCCTCTACTGCTTGTTTCTGCTTCTCCCTCAAGACATATATTTCCGAGGAGATGGAGCTCATCATTTTTGTTTTGAAATTTTTGAGGAGATTTCCTATATTTTCATGGGTGGCTCCTCCATTAGATGACTTCTGAGTTCTATCAAAGACATCACATTCTAATTTGTCCCATTTGTCCCGCCTGTTATTCCTAGAAGATCCCTTGGAGTACCATTTGCAGAGTTCCACAATTTTCTCGAAGGACTCCTTTGAGATATTCCCCTTTCCTAACAGGTTTAACATATCTAGGAAATCATCCCTAATCCCATGAATTAGGATTATTTTGAGCACATCTAACCCCATATTAGTTTGTCCAGCCCTCTGCACATTATATAAAGTCTTTCGACAAAATCTTCCAGACTTTCATCATCCTTATGTACCATTTTAAATAGTTCTTCTCTCTTATCCTTGGTATTGCAATACTACCAATATTTCTCCATGAACACCTATTTCATACTGTCCCAATTAGTGACAGTTCCACCTCCTAGGATCATAAACCAATGTAATGCATTGTCCTTCAGAGTGGCAGGGAAGAGTTTCAGCTTCTATGCGTTGGCGGTGTAGTCATAGCTGCGACAGAGGATATCAAATTCGAAAAGAAATTCATCTAGATCCTCTTCTGATTTTCCATAAAAGCAAGGAAACACCAATGGTGATATATTTTTCATGGGGGCTACCCCTTCTGGTTGTTGAATTGGGAACTGAAGTGTAGCCATCGTCCCTTCAGGCAAGGAATTGCCTTCATGATGATGTTTTTCTCCCATTTCCTCTTCCTCTTTGGAATCGCGTTTGTTACTCATATTTTCTTCTATTTTATCCTCTTCATTATTCCACTAATCGATAAATTTATGATGGAACTGTGTCCACTCCTCTTCAGTCACAACCTTCCTGTTAATGTGTTAGATCAGATCTTGATCAACAGATCCTGCAATACTAACTATGTCTTCCTCTACAGGGGTATTCGAGGGTGTTGCAACCCCTCGTGTGTTCTCCACTGTAGAGCCTAATGCTGCCACTCTAGGGTTGGTAGGGATTCTTCTGATGGGTGTTTACTGATAGTGAGCCCCGATGGAAGAATTGGTTCTATCAACCATATCGTCAATGAATGTTCTTCTTCCCAATGTTGGACCTCGCCCACGGCCTCGACCACCTCCAATGTTAGTATTCCGTGGGGTTCTAGGATTTATAAGATGGTCACACTGTACCCTTCTTGTATTCATGCAACCCAAAACATGCAAACAAAAAATTGAGGAAGACTGAATAAAGACAATTACTGGATGTAGCTACAATAATGTCCAATACTTATCCTTCCCTGACAATGGCGCCAAAATGTTGGGCACCCTATATGCAAGTTAATTAAAGCTAACATACAGAGTGTTCAATATCTATTGTCAACCCAAGGAAGTCTTTTATTTCAACGATAATATGCACTATATATGCTTAAATACTAAGTTGATGTAAGTAAATGGTCCTACTTTCCTGTTCAGCCACATTTATCACATAATCCACTTAATCTAGTTTTTTTTCTCAAGAATACAGGCACAAGTACCTTTTACAATTCTTAATCTAGAATTGAAAGATTCAGGAAATAATATCTAGATTAATTTTGCAGAAAATGAAATCCTGATTGTCAAACCATATAATGATCCACCCAATTATCCTGATTAAGTTATTCTAGAAATCCAAAGGACATGAATTGAATTCAGTTGTTCTAGAAATTCAAAGTACAGGAATGAAATTTTGCAACTATAAAAGCAAAGGAACAAACTGCAAAGATCTACAGAAACAGCAATTGAAAGAACTAGGGATGAACATGGTTGTTATAGCTATCACACAGTTGCATAAGGGACAATTACCTATACAGTCGACTGTCACACCATACCACTGCAATCTTACAAGAAATGCAATTACTGTTAATCCAATTACACACTGTAAATCAATAACTATTCTAGCTTAATATGAAGAAAGGAAATTATTACACAATCACACAATAGAATAGATACCTAATTAACTAAGCAATCCCTATGAGAAGGTGGGCCCAGCCTTCACAAAGAGATGCTGGAAATCACACACGTTAAAATGCCGAGATCTGAAGTAACTCCTTGTATTAAAAAGGGAAGATGAATCACGCAACCTCAATCATAGTTGATACAATAATTTGGTTAAATGTTCAACCCCTGGCTTATAATATTTCCCCATATTTATACAATTACAATCATAACATCCTCTTCATATTATTGGGTAGCCATGAATATCTCTGATCTTCAGGCTTCCCTAATTACAATAAACTGTTACAGTCATGGCAGGATGAGAGTAGAAGATATAGGGAAGCTGTTATTTGACCCAGAAATAATGATCCTGATTGATTGAGAAGATATCCCACCGATTACAGCTACTTTTGAGCAATGGCGCACTGTTGCCTCCAAATCTATTACAATCTATTGCAGCTACCCTTGTACAACTTGCATGGACTAATACACTAGGACCGCATTCTTTGGGCAACGATGGGATGGATGGCGATCAACTTTAGCAAGGAATGTCCATCCCTCATTTGGCATGTTCGGCCCACTACACCTGTATTCTCTATATCTCGAAATATCTTTATAAAACCATCATATGTTCGCATAATTTAATATGTATAGCCTTGATTACCACAATCCTAAGCATTAATAAAATAAGACAATGATTAACCATACCTTTATGACTTGAGGGTTCATGTGAGAGAAAAACATCTGTTTAGCTTGCAAAATAGGGTAGGATGAGGCAAAAAGAGGTGGATAAGAGTGGTCAAAAAGGTGGCATGTTTCTGGGCCCAACACCTCCCCGGATCCTTTTTACTTCAAGTACTTGTCTAGTCTTGAGAATTAAGGTCTAGGAGCTTGATTTATTCCATATAGGTATTTCTTCAATCTGTAGCCATAATCTTTATTTTCTAACAGTAGGAACCCTTCTGGTTGTTCTATGTAAAATTGTTCTTCAAACTCTCCATTTAGAAAGGATGATTTTACATCCATTTGATATACCTTGATATTTTTGGAGCATGCATAAGCTAAGAAAATTCTGATAGATTCTATTTTGGCTACAAGAGAAAAAATTTCTTCAAAGCCTATTCCTTCAACTTGAGTATACCCTTTGCACACCAATCTTTCTTTGTTTTTTATTACTTGTCCATCTTCATTCAGTTTGTTTCTAAAGACCCATTTAGTAGCAATCACAATTTTTGGGTCTTCAGACAAGTTCCCACGTCTCTTTTTTCTCAATATGATTCAATTCTTCTTCCACATCATTAACCAGATGTTCATTAGTCCTAGATTCCTCAAAACAATTTGTCTCTATTTTGGACAACATAGAGAAGTGCACCTCTTCATAAATACTTTCTAATTTCCTCTTTCTTGTTTGTATACCTACACTTTTATCACCAATGATTAAATCCTCATAATGGTTCTTTTGAATATACCTAGAAGGAGCCGTTGCATTTGATCTTCTAGTTTATTCTTATTCTTCTTGATGTACTTATACTTGTTGTTATCTTTCTTTCTCTTCCTATTGTAGTTCATATTATTACTATTATATTGATGGATGGTCATCTTAATCTATGGCCATTGATCTACGAGTAATTGTTTCATCTATTTTCACATATGGTCTTTCAACCATCTTGTTTAGCCCCAAATTATAACCTTTATAGGCCTTGATTCTATAGCAATAGCCATGGAATATTCCTTCAAATGTCATGGATTCAAACTTTCCCAAATTTTCATCATTTCCTTTTATGTAGTTTTTTTTACCAAACACCCTAAAGTGTTTAACAGTTGTTGGTGTACCTTTCTAGATCTCATAGGGATTTTCGTTGTTGTCAACTATGATTTGAACCCTATTTAAAATGTGGACAACAATATAAATTGCTTGGGTTAAACAAAATATTATATATTTTGGAGTCATTCAACATTGTTCTATCCATCTCTTACATATTCCCGTTCTTTCTCTCTGCTACTCGAATCATGGAAGCTGAGAAATGTCTCATAATTCCATGTCTCTCATATAATTCCTTAGATTAATTGGAGGTGTACTCACATCCATTATCTAATCTTAGGAACCAGATTTTAAGTCACTTTCATTCTCAATGGATTCTTTAAACACTTCCAACATCTCAAAATCATTTTATTTTTTATTGAAAATAAACACAGGTCATTCTGGTATAGTCACCAATTAAGAGAATGAAGTCAGATTCACCATTTACACTTTTTATTCTCATTGGCCCAGAAAGATTAGAATGCAAAAGTTCCAAAGGTTTTGTTATAGAATATTCTTTTGTGTTGAAACTCGCACTTGTTTGTTTTCCACATAAACAATACTTTCAAATAGAATTTAAGGGCTTTGTAATTTTATGGATGTCTATTATTGTGTCCCTTTTGTTGATATTTAACAGATTGTTAAATTTTATATGACTCGATATTTTTTTCTACATCCAACTTTCACCAACTTTCCCCATATAAACAATTTCTTATTTTCTCTCATCTAAGATATACACATTATTTGGAGCTCTAGATACTATTGCTACCAATATGCCAAAGTATTCCTTCATGATTTTACATTTCTTAGAGTTAAAAGTGAGGATGTGCCATTGATCACACATTTGAATGACAATGAAAATATTATGCTTCATATTTTCCCCAAGAAAGACATTTTTTTCTTTATATTTTTTCACTCCCAAGGCTTAGTGTTTCTTTCCCAATAATTTTTGTAGATCCATCATCACCAAAGTAAACATCACCTCCTTTTTCTTTTCTAAGATCTAGAATATGTACTTATCTCCCGTCATGTATTTGAACACCCACTATAAATATACCAATTACCTCTTTTTATTTGGGAATGTATATCTAGATCACATTCTTCTTACCTTAGTGTTTCTCTCTTTTCCAAATTTTTGTAGGATTCTTGATTATATTATGCTGACATTTATAGTCTCGAGCTTTATGTCCATAATTATGACATTTGTAGCATTCAATGTCCAATTATAAGGGGGAAAATGGATTGTGGATTCCATTCGTAGATCCATTAGGATTAATGCTCACATGAATAACCTTAGACACTTTATATGAATTTCTATTTTTCTCAAAATAATCTCTTGCATATGTTCTACAATTTTTAGGTTTATGACCAAAATTATTGTAAAAATAACAATGACCCAAAAGGAGAGTTTGATACCTAGTAATAAGAGGTGTTATAGGTTGAACATATCCTTCTTTCATGTGAGATGATTGTTAGTTGTCATTTATTTTGATATTTTTCTCTTCCTTTTTAATAGAACTCTTGATCACTTATTCTAACTTCTTGTTTCTGCTTCATATATGTACCATTGAGCATGATCCTTCATTAACATTTTCTTGTCCATATCCTAATCGAGACCTGCCAGAAGATGATCTTTGCTTGTTGATGATTTCATTTAATACTTTAGTGTTTATGTTGGTAGCTTAATTGGATACTTATTTTCTGTGGGTCCTTTCTCAAGGAGATAATTTTAATCTCCAATTCTTCACACAAGTTCTCATTTTCTTTCAGTTGTCCTATTAGGTCTTCTTCTATTCCCCTTGCTTGTTTTAGCTGAATTTTTTTATTATTAATGACTTCTTCTTCGTACTTTAGCAATTGTTCCTTTAGTTGTTTATTCTTATTTTTAGCTTTCCTCAAGTTATCTAAATCACTAATAAGTTTCCTTTCAAGGTCTACTTCAACACTCATGTCATCTTCATAATTTTCATTTTCAAGTTATTTTTCTATTGCCATGAATAATAGTTCTTTTGTATTATCATCACTATCATCTTCATCTGATGAGTTGTTGTCCTCTTTATAATAAATACACTTCTTTTTCTTATTGAACCTTTTCCTATTTTTAATTTTTACTCCTTTGTACATATTTCTTCTTTCCTTATTATTATGATCTTCCTCATCATCACTATCTCTACTTTCTTTATAATCCTGGAATTTAGAAGAAAAGTGACATATTTTACCACATTAAATACATTTGAAAGGTAGCTTACCTTTGTAATTTCGATGCCCTTTCTTGATTTCATTCACAAACTTTTCTTCTTCATCATTAGATTCATCATAGGAACTCTTACGTGACTTTAACTTACTACTTATTGTCATTTTAGAATCCTTGAAGGTTGCTTCCCTCCTTGTAGGTTTTTCTTTATCGATTATTATCTCATAACATGGAGTTAATCCATTGTCACTTTGTCAATATTATTTCTATCTTCTAGGACTAAGACAATGGAATTAAACCTTATAGGAAGAGTTCTCAACACCTTTTGTACAATTTATTTTTCTCTGACTTCTTTTCCAATACCTCTAGTGGTGTTGATTATTTCATCTACAAAAATAAATTAGGCTACAATGTTTCCATATTCCATCATATTGAGGCTTTCAAATTGTCCTCTATGATTCTGTAGCTTTCCCTTTTTACTGTTTCATCCCCTTCATAAATATTTTGGAGTTTGTCCCACACCTCTTTAGTTGAATTACGCGATATGAATTTTGTAAAATTTGAATATAGTAGACCACACAATATTTCATTTTACCTTTTTTATTGCATTCATCGATATTTTTCTCAACTCGATTTGTTGGTAGAGTCTTTGGAACTTTATAACCATTCTCAGTTGCCTCCCAAATGTCAAGTTCGAGTGATTGTAGAAATATTTCTATTATTTTTCTATAGAAATCATAGTTGGATCCATAAAACCATGGTTTCTTATTTTTTGAGAGACCTTCCTATCTACTCATGACTACTGTAATGACCTACCTTCTAGCCATCAAACTATTCTTTAAGGAACCTGCTCTAATATCAATTGTTGGAATATTCAACTATACTGAGAGGGGGGAGTGAATTGGTATAGGAATAATTTTACACTTTAGAAACTTATTTACCATTCAAATTATCTTTCAATCAAATTGAGAAACATTCAAGAAAAATGCACAATACACAAGAGACATAAGGTTTTAACATGGAAACCTAATAAGGGAGAAAGCCATGGAAGGATGTTATTTCTATAAACAATGATTATAATTATTTGAAAACACTTATCTACAGGAGACTCCAATATCTAAAGTCTACAAGCAATGATTTGCAGGAGGCACCAACCCCCTATATTATCTAGCACCAATAAGAAGGAAGCACCAACTCCATGGATTCTCCAGCACCAACTAGAGGGAAGCTTCGAATTGAAGGAAGCACCAACTCCTTGGAATATGCATTGATGTACTACATGAAAAATTACTTGTCACACTCTGTTATGTTGTTCTCTACCCTATGCAAGACAATAATTACTACTCTTCTCTATCACACATTTCTCTACTCAAGACAATATTTACTACTCTACCCTATCTCACACTACTCTACGCAAGACAATCTTTACTACTCTTCTATGCAAGACAATATTTACTACTATGAACACTCTTCTCTACTATATTCCACACTGTCCTACAAAACATAATATTCACTAGTATTCAAATTATACTCTGTCGTGGAATGCACTACATAAGACAAAATCCACTACTCCCACACTATCACACTATTCACAACTATTACATTGTTACATTCTTCACTACTTTCACATTGTCTCACTTGGAACTACTGTCACACTCTAAAATAAGCAAGACAAACTTCATTACTATCACACTATCACCCTCTTCATTGTGCAAGACACACTTCACTACTCTACATTCATCATAGTACGTGCATTCTTCCTATCATGCCCTTGTTTTGTAAATGATAACCTTAACTGCTACATTTCTCTTGTCGTGCTCTCTTCTACATAAGATAACCCTAAATCATCTACATCAATCAAAGTAACTATGTTCTTCCTTAACCAAAGAATAACATGTACAAAACATCCCTTTCTCTTCACAAGGTGTGCCTACTCCTCCTTAGAAATCCTTCAAAATCATCTTCAAGAATCTAGAACATCCTCAATAAAACCCAAGTAACCATCTTCAAAAACCCACAAAATTCATTTTCTCCTTAAAATTGCACACCTTTCCATAACTACTTCATTGTTTATATCGATGAACAAATGAGGGAGCATTCCACTTATTTATAATGTTCTAAAATCACTTTTTGGGTTGACATACAATTCTACAATATCTTGGCATGGCTGACTTATCAATTTGACAGGGTTGACTTTATAGATTCTTTCATATATCCCCATTCCTAAATTTTAGAGAGGCGTCCACACACCATTGGAAAGGTCTTGGAACAAGATTTCCAACCATGTAATATATACTCCAATTTGAGTTAAGTATATATAGTGAAAAATCCTTCAAATATAGGTTATCCAAATTGGACGTAAAAAACAACATTTAAAAGAATTTTCATCTTGCAATCTATATATGTAGTCTCTCATGTCATTGAAATTAATTACAATGATATATCCTTTCTTTTGACATCAATGACAACAATATTTCCAACACTTACTAATCCTTAGTTCCATATATAATAAATATGTAGTGATGCATATCATGCACACGATTTTGTGAACAAAATCGTGGGAACATTTTGTAATTATATATCATGTACGCTTTTTTTTTTGCCGCCAAAATTTTCAATTTTTAAGTCTAAAATAGATGAAGAAAAATACAATTATGGATACATTTTTTATTCAAAATATTACAGTAGGATAATGATAATAATAATAATATATATATTGTAATGTTTTATCAAAAAATATTGATTACCTCACACATGGAATCTCCTTTTTTGTGGGACCAATGCTCTAGGGATATCCTGTGAGCATCAAGGAAAATTTTAAGGATTGATAATTTTCTTGCAGTGTAGAAACTTTGGCGAATCTTACTAATTATTCAATTTCCATGCATAAAATTTGGATATACTTCTATAAAAATATTCAAAATTCTAGGGTTTTTATATAGCTTATGGGAAATTTCGACAATGTTTAGAGTAAAAAAAATATCCTATGGAAGTTGGGAAAATCATTTTAGAACAAAAATGGAAATTGGTGAAACTTATTCTCTCTAACTACCCTAATCCTCTCCGAACACCTAAACCCATAGATTTATTTGTCCTTATTTTCTATAAACACCCTCCTCTCCCTACCCCTTATCATACCCCTACCCCTCTCCCTACTACTCCCCCTACCCCTAACACCCCTTTTATATATGTCCCTTCCAATCCCTCTCCCCACTACCACTAATCACCACCGCATCTCTCTTGCACTCTATCCTGAACCCCCACTCCTCGTCTATACTTCCCCTTCTCTATAACTTCCCTACTCCTCCCAAAAACCCTAATCCCCTCAATCTTTGTCTCTTTCTCTTCCGCAAACCCCCTTCTCTCCCTACCATGAAATCACACCCTTAATTTGATGATATCTCTTCAATACTCCTATATTTGATTATCTCATGTGATGTGATTTAAAATCCAAAACAAATTCTTCAGTTAAATTCATACCAATAAGAAAATATCAGGGATTTCCTTTCCAAATTACAAGCAATTTGAAAGGATTAACACTAAAATATCATTATTATATTAGTTGGTACATAATTATATTCATAATTTGAGACTTACCTTCCTTATCTAGGTGTTCGAATCTTCTCTCTCTATCTATATCCTACTCCCCCTACCCCTAACCCCTAACACCGCCCCTTCTACCTCTAATCCCCTAACACCCCCCTCTCTCTATCTCTCTCCTACTCCCGCTAACACCCCCCTAACCCCCAACACTTACTAATCCTTAGTGTCATATACAATAAAGTTGTAGTGGTTCATATCGTGCACGTGAATTTCTAATCAAAATTGCAAGCACATTTTGTAATTATATATCACGTATGTGTTTGTTTTCCCACCAAAATTTTCAAGTTTTAAAACCAAAATGGACAAAGGAAAATATAATTATGGATACATTTCCAATTCAAAAAATTACAATAAGGTAGTGTGTATATATATATATATTTTAATCTTTGATCAAAAAAAAAATTGAAATAATATACTATGAACTTGTTCACAAAATTTACATATGGAATCTACGTTTTTGTGGGACTAATGCTTTGGGCATATCTTGTGAGCATACTAAGGAGAAAATAACACATATTTTGGATCAACAATTCAATAATAAATACTCAATAGAAATAAAAATTTTGCAAGTACAATACAAGCCATTTTTATCTATCCTCCTAAACCCTAAACTATGTACCTTCAAGGTGTTAGAATAAGCACATGGTTTCTCCATATTTCCTTTATTGTCTTCTTCTTGAAAATATGGCATTTAGTCAGTGTAGCATCCCCACTTTCCATGAGTGGTTTAAAAAATAATAAATGTTTCTAGGAACTCATGCTTCTCTTCAAAACATCTAAAAATAAAATGATTGCCAATATCAAAATAAGAATGCATAGCTAAGAAAATACTTCTCAAAATGAGGGAAAAATACTTTCCTATATTCACCTAACCCCCACCCTCTCTCTCTTCCCCAACCCCCCTAACACCCCCATGTTCTTTCTATCACTCTCTCTCTCTTTTACCCCTCCACCTCTCTCTC
>LPNX010442721.1:216320-233630 GCA_001517045.1 Pseudotsuga menziesii
ACTTCTCCCTACCACTAACTATCCCATTCCTCTCTTTCTCTCTTTCTCTCTCTCTCTATCTTCCTCCACTCCTCTCCCTAACCATTACTAAACCCCTCTATCGCTCTCTCTCTATGTTGCTCCACCTACCCCCAACCTCCTAAAACCCCCCTCTCTGTTTACCTCTAAGCCACTAGCACCCCCCTCTCTCTCTACCTCTAACCATCGAACAAACCCCCACTCCCTATCTCTCATATTTCCCCTACCCTTAACTTATCCTATATCTCTCTCTTACTCCCCCTACCCATAAACATACCTCTATATTTGTCTCTCTTAATCCCCCTCCCCATGCCATTAACCACCCCCCCCATCTCTCTCTCTCTCTCTCTCTCTCTCTAACCCCAACCCCCCACTCCTTGCCTATACTCTCCTTCTCTCTAACCACCCTACTCCTCCCCAAACCCACACCCCCCTTGATATCTATCTCTTGTTCTCTCTTTCTCTCACCCCCACTCCTTTTTTTTATTTATCCCCCCCCTTCCCCCTAACCCTTACTAATCCTAGTGTAATTTGTAATGTATTTGTAGTGGTAAATATTGTGCATGCATTTTAGTGGTATAAATCACATACATGTTTTATGGTTCTATAACATCCACGTGTTGTGTTTCCCTAAAAGTTTTTTTAGCATGAGGAATATATTTGAATTTAAAAGAAACACGCTCACATTTCTTAGCACTAAGACCAAGCCTCGTCATGTGTTCGAGTGTCATCCCTTGTCTTATGTGTCTGATTTAGTGTTAGTTTTAGGTTAAACAAGGTCGTGGTATGGAATATAGTAAACCATAGCTAACTAGGAATCTCACCGATTTTCTCAATTTGCCAATGTCTTAGCACTGTCTCTAGTATGCTAAACATAATCATTTGTTATGAAGTTTTAGACCCAGATAGCATTATTCCCGCAGATTCCAAATATGTAGTTTTTTTTTCTATTTTTATTGTGTCAGAACTCAACTCAAAAAACACATTGTTAGTGTTTTTTCCATAACTTTTTCATTTCTCAAGCATTTAAAAAAAACGTGTGTTGCACTACTAGACACTGACCTCTACATGTTATAAAAAATTGTTTCATGATCATGCTGAACATAGATTGTCATTGATGTAAAAGGATAAAACAATTGATGTAAAAAGATAAAACAATTGATGTCAAAGGAGAAAATATCATATGTCAAAGAAGAAAATATCAGATGAAGCACTTGAAGTCAAAGGATAAAACAATTGATGTCAAAGGCTAAATTATTAGATGTCAAAGAAGAAAATATCAAATAAAATACTTGATATAAAGATACGACAATGAAATTGGTCGCAAATGCGCATATAATAATAATTAAAGAAGAATATTGAAAATGGATTACATGTACAAATACCATATGTGTGAATTATGATTAAATAAACAAACTTGTGTGTGAAAGTCCCACAAAGAAAATGGTATGTTGCATGAAGACTTGAAAAGATGAACATAAGTTATGAACCTCTGTGCAAATGTCCCACAAGGACGTTGGCATAAGTGCGCCATACACCACACACAAATGAATTGCTATAGGTGGCATGCTGACACAGACCCAAACTTGTTGAAAATGCAATCTAGTAAGGCGTTGTCCAAGGTTAAGGAACTTCACCAAGTGGAAACATCTATTGAGTCAAGAAGATTATAAATAAGTAAGAGATGGATGTTGTGAAGTAAGATTGTGAAGAATGAAGATATAATATAACTGTTTGCGCAAGTTTCAAAAATTTTGGGGTATCAATGACTCATTGATCGTAGAGAATATCTTTATGCAGCAGAGTCAGAGTGCAGAAATCAGTCAATAATGAACAATGAATAAGTGTGTTAGATGAAAATGATACCTCTATTTTGTATGTGTGATGTTCCTTCTCAGTAGAAGACACGGACTACAGAAAAGAAAATGTGATTGATATGGAAACTCTAGTTAGACACAGATCGCAATTATTTTTGCACATTTTTGGGGGGAAATATATGTGTTGACACAGATTCTCAGACACATATCAAAGACATGACAATAGGTCTGGAGTGTGAATATATTCACAAATATAAGACATTTCTATATTTGTAGTTTTTCAATACCATCATATTTCGTATCAAGGAGGTCAGATGGGAAAAATAGCAGGGGGATGGAGCCTCCTTCTAGTTGGTGCTAGAAAATATAATCGGGGTGTTGGAGAATCCTTTCTATTGGTGCAAATAAAACACAGGGGTTTGTAGCCTCCTTTCAATCGATGCTAGAGAAAAAACGGAAGTTGGTGCTTCCACACCAGAGAACGCAATTATCCATAGGAAAATGGTTGAATCCACAAGTCACAGTTTGTGCAATCATACTAATATTTGTTTATGTCGATGCCTAACTATCATGAGTTGGTGCTTGTGCAGATTGAAATTGTTGCAATTCAGTGCTAGCAGCCCGCAGATTATACTTGGGGATCAGGTCATATCTTGAAACTTATGAGTGGGTGCTCATTTTTGGAAATTACAATCTCCCATTAATGTAATTATACACATATATTTATATATATACAATTATTTTTTAGATATCTGTGCACAGTCGTGGTTTATATTGTTTATGTTGAAATGTTTTATTTGGTGAAAATCTGTTATAGTTAAATAATATACATATATGCATAATTACTAATTCACCCCCCTCTCAGTAATAAGATAAATCCAACAATTGGTATCATAGTGGGTGTCTTCAGTAATAGACTGACATCTGGAAGAAGGATCTAGTGCATATATGGATAAGCAAGAATTCCACCAATAGGGCTCCAACTATGGCTTCTAGAAAATACGAATGGAAGTTTATTTGAACTCACTTAGTATGTATGTGTGGAAATAAGTGGACGATGGATATGAGTTTCCAAAATATGCATATGAGTCATAATAAAATGATCATCACTTAACCTCTAGAACAATGATGGTTGACTAAGAAAATAGAAAACAATATGAATGGAATGCATGAGCAAAAAATGTCATACCATGTGGACTAGTTAATCTCAACTTTACCAAAGTGATGTAGTGCACCACAATGAAAGAATCCTGGGATAAGTTAAGGAGTATCTATGAAGGTTATGACAAAGTTAATAAGGCCAAATTACAAACACTCTTAGCATAATTCTCAAAATGAAGGAAGAAGAAGATGTTGCTACATACTTCCTGAGAATGGTTGAGATAGTAAAATCTATAATGGGACTTGGGGCTACGATAAAAGAAAATTTAGTTGTACAAAATATCATGAGAACTCTTCCTACACGATTCAATTTGAAAGTGTCAATTTTAGAAGATAGAATTGATTTGGATGACCTTACCAAGGATGAGAACAGAACCTGAGAATGTTTCCAAGAAGGAAGTTGGATTTAAAGCTACAGGGAATCCAGTGTCCAACAAAAGTGAATGTAAGAATATAGTTGACATGATGAATGAAGAAGAAGCTAACTTTGTGAGTAAATTGAAAATAGGACAAGGTTAGTACAAAGGAAAGTTACCTTTTAAGTGTTTCAAATGTGGAAACCATAGGTCATCACAACATATTAGATGAGAACAGAACCTAAGAATGTTTCTAGGAAGGAAGTTGGATTTAAAGCTACAGGGAATCCAGTTTCCAACAAAATTGAATGTAAGAATATAGTTGACATAATGAATGAAGAAGAGGCTAACTTTGAGAGTAAATTGAAAAGAGGACAAGGTAAGTACAAAGGAAATTTACCTTTTGAGTGTTTTAAATGTGGCAAGATTGGTGATTTTTCTTCAAAACGCATATATGAATAAAATCGATATAGTGAAAGCGAGGAAGAGCCATACTGTCATGAACGAAGAAGAAAGAATCAACAGAACAAAATTGTTGACAAAAAGAAATTTTAGAGGAAAAAGAAAATTTTATACACCGAGTAGGACACTGTAACAGAGAAAAAAGACAAGGATGACAGTCTAAGAGATGTATTGTTCATGGCCCTCATTCAGGATGAAAAATCGACAGGAGGAAATTCATCAACTAAAGGAGCTCCAGATAGCATATCAAAAACTACAAAGGAATGGACATACAATGGAATTTACTTACCCTCTCGAAATACTGAAGAAAATAAAAATTCAAGTATCTCAAAGGAATTAATCAAGTTGGAAAAAATTGTCAATGATTTCGCACAACCATTGTCAAAGTCCGAAGTTAAGAAATTTTTTTGTCGCACTGAAGGAAGTTCAAAATATGAAGACTAATATATTATTGATGTTGATTGGAAATTTTAACTGATCAACACTCTAGAATATTTGAATAAATCAAGAAAAGAGAACAAAGCACTAAAGGAACAACTAGATAAATAGACCAGGGATATGCATGAAGCATTGAAGAGACAGATGGAAGTCAAATAACATGAATTGATTTGCACAAAAGAAATAATTAAGGAGCTAGAAGAAAACAAGTGTTCCCTTGAGAATTCTTGGAGAGAGTAAGAAATAGTGAATGAGCTACTGCATAAACAAATTGCATCAAATGAATCAGGAGCTTCACACTTGAAAAATAAAGCGATTTGCGCAATTCAACGGGAATATGCATTGAAACATACACTCAAAACAAGTTCAACAATATCTCAACTATCCTAGATGAAATCCTAAGCTTCCAATGATCTCCAAAAGATAAGATTGGTATTGTATTTGCAAACGCTAGTTATGGCATGTGTGACAAAGAAGAACTTGGTTCCAACCAGCAGGCTGTATTTTGCAAAGAATATGAATCACCTGCAAGAAATGAGAATCCCATGTATGCTAACACTTTTAACTATAAAAATATCATCATATGTCGGAGATGTAATTTTGTCGGACATATAGCAAAATATTGTTACAAGATAAGATGTTATGTGTGTGATAAATATGGGCACAAGACCTCGCAATGTTTCATGAAAGTCTAGCAGCAAAGAAAACTTGTTTGGAACAAATTTGTGGAAATTTTTTTACCCCGGGAGCATAGGTTGGGTATGCACTAGAAGGATTGGGAAATAAATGTGTGTTAGGAGCACATCAAAAGTGCACATAATGTCAACACAACTTAGACTATCAAAAAGGTATGAGTAAGAAAGATATCATAGTATTGCACAAGAGAGGGAAATAACCTTTGCACAATACCAACAACGAGTGATTACTATTTACAGTGTTAAAATAGAAGGGTTATGCAATATCCTTGTGTCCAAAACAAGTACATCAGAAACTCAAGTATTAATGAAGTAAGTGGGTGTCCATTGAATTCATTTGAAGAACTCTTACTATATATTTTGAAATATGTAGTTGTAATTGTCAAAGTGAAATTGCTATGCATAAAACAACAAGGGAATAAATGTACAAGTAATACACAATTATTGTGCAAAAAGGAATCTTTTGTATTATGTTCAAAATATGACTACAAAATTTTGGAGTTTCGAAGCTTGTATTACATCAGGACACAATTGGAAAATGAGGACAAAAATGAATCCTGACAAAATTGAAACCGATAGAGGATGAATAAGAGTAATAGATGCAGTTATAGATCAACTTATTCCCCTCAGTTGGTGGATAGAGGTAAAAGTTGCAATTCCAAATCCATTGGATTCTATTCTACAAACTTTGGCGATTGCGATAAAGGAATAATATCCAGAGTCGAAGTTGAAAAATGAGTGGAAGCATGCTTGGTACTAACTAGAGTCATAAGGTTGAATGTATATTACTGCTATTGTTCCAAAATATCCACTCACCTACTCAAGTTGGACAGTGCTTTGAAAGTGCTTCGGTTTAATTGTGATTGTTGGTGCCATGACATTAAGTTGGACTCATTTTCCTAGTTGTATGAAATACCTATGTCCATTTGCAATTACCATGTAGAGACTATCAAGAGACTTATTCAACTGCTGAAAATAAGACATGACGATAAACATAGTTTGAGGAATGACAAATCAAGACATAAATGATAGAACAAGATCGACAGAGTCTAAATCAGGATGGTGAAATGAGTGGAAACATTGTCAACTTATAGATATGATAAATAAATCGTCATGCGCTTGCACTAGAGTTTAAGAGACGTTGAAGTTGAAGAATTCATGCATCGTACAATTAAAGGAATATCATGTTAATTCAAAAATTAATGCGTAGGAAAAAAGGTGATTCAGAAGAATGATGTCAGAGTAAAAGTTACAGTACGAATACACCACGTGGCCAGGATATCATGAACATAAAAAATTTACATGCACTCGAAAGGTTGGAAATATGTGTGATAATAGGGAAAAATTATTGAAGGAAATAAAACTCCTCATGTTCGCAGTTCGAGAAAAGATTACTAGTAGGAAACACTAAATTATACACATAAAACATGAATGAGACAATAGAGGTCAGCTCCATGTATCTGATGCAGAGAGAGAATTACTAGTGACCTGGCATACAAAAAGTAGTGATCACAAAACTAGGGGGATTTAACAAAGAAGAAGGTCCCTTTTCCCATTGATGTCAAAGGGAGAGAGAAAAATAAAGATAAATCCAAATGACAAGGGGGGAAATGAAAAAATGCAAAAGACGGAAGATAGACATGTGCAAAAGAAACAAGAGCATGATGCAGACAAGTAAATCTCACCTTCGGGGGGATTTTATGACAATAACATAAGGCATTGTTGACATAAATGACAAAGGGGGGATTGTCGAACATGGACATTCATTGGTGTCAAACGATCAAACAATTGATGTAAAAGGAGAAAATATCATATGTTAAAGAAGAAAATATTAGATAAAGTATCAAATGTCAAAGGATAAAACAATTGATGTCAAAGGAGAAAATATCATATGTCAAAGACTAAAATATCAGATAAAATAATTTAGGTAAAGAACCACCATGAAATTGGTTGCAAATACACACATAATAATACTTAAAGAAGAATATTTAAAATTGCTTACATCTACAAAAACCATTTTTGTGACTTATGAATAAAGAAGCAAACTTGTGTGTGAAAGTCCCACAAATAAAATGGTATGTTACATGAAGACTTGAAAAGAGGAACATAAGTTATGAACCTATGTGCAAAATTCCCACAAGGATTTTGGCATAAGGGCGCCATACACCACACACGGATGAATTAAGATAAGTGGCACACCAACGCAGACCCAAACTTGTTGAAAACACAACCCAGTGGGGAGTTATCCAAGGTTAAGGAACTTCACCAAGTGGACACATCTCTTGAGTCAAGAAGATTATAAATAAGCAAGAGATGGATGTGCTAAAATAAGCTTGCAAAAAATGCAGATATGAGATAACTATTTTGAAAAGCTTCATAATTTTTTGGGTTCGTAGAGAATATATTTATGCAGCAGAATCAGAGTGCACAAATAAGTCAATGATGAACCGTGAATAAGTGTGCTAATGAAAAGGATACCTATATTTTGGAGGTGTGATGTTCATGATCAGTATAAGACACAAACCGTCGAACAAAAAATGTGACTGAGCTGGAAAATCTAGTCATACGCAGAACACAATTATTTTTGCATGTTGTATTTTGGGAAACTAATTGTGCTAATGCAAATACTCAGATGCAAATCAAAGAAGTGACGGTAGTTGTAGAGTGTGAAGATATTCACAAAGATAATACATTTCTATATTTGCATTTTTTAAATACCATCATATTTTGTATCAAAAAGGTCGAACAACACAAGGAGCAGGGGGTTGTAGCCTCCTTCTAGTTGGTGTTGGATAATATAATAAGGGTGTTGGAGCATACTTTCTATTGGTGCAGATAAAACACAAGGGTTTTGTAGCCTCCTTTCAGTCAATATTGAAAAAAGGAATTTGATGCTTCCACAACCAAAGAACGTAATTATCCAAAGGACAATGCTTGAAGCCACAATTTACAGTTTGTGCTGTCAGATTGATATTTGTTTAGAATAGTGCCATAATATTGTGAGTTGGTGCTTGTGCAAATTGTAGTTATTGTAGGTCAATTCCAACATCCCACAGATTGTACTTGGGTGTCAAGTCATCTCCTAAAATGAGTGGGTTCTCTTGTTTGAAAATTGCAATATCCCACTAATGTAATTATACACATATATTTATAGATATACAATTATTTTTTAGGTATCTATGCATAATTGTGGTTGTTATTGTTTCTACTGAAAATTTTTATTTGGTTAAAATATGTTATAGTTAAATAATATACATATTTTCGCAATTACTTATTCACCCCCTCTCAGTAATAATATAGATCCAACATATCCTTACATTAATACCTTCAAAAGTTGCACCCACAGTTGACATACTATTTTCGAGGTTTAATTGCTTAGATAATTAAAAAATATAAATTATTAAATTTATTTTGGAAAAATAGTTCTGTGCTAGTACTATTTGTTCTCTATATGTCTACCAATTTTTGTAGGTTGACTCCATCATTTAGGCACTCAAATGTTGCACCCACAAATACATATACCTTATTATTTCCCCCCCAAATATAAAAGTACCTATTAGAAAAGATCAAACTTGATATATTTATGATCAACATTTTCAATAGATAAAATTTATATATTCGGAAACACAATTCAATTTCCTACATTTCATCTTTTTACTCAAAGCAAGATTATTTTTGCAAGTATCTCAAAATATCTATGTATGTTGAGGGAAGCCTATTTTTTAAGTTTTCTATTTCTCTCGTCTAACACATCAAAAGAGACCCTCAGTAGCTTGCACTAGCCCTTACATGTTTATATAAATTTAATCTCTTTTCACTCATTCTTACATGTGTGACACTCAGTTGATTATAGTATTTTTTAATGCAAATGTATTCATTGAAAGAGTGTGTATGTTTGTGTGTGTGTGTGTATTAGACTTGCACCAATGTTGTATAGTAACACAACTCTACAAATTCATGGCATTTTAAAAATAATTCACGTAACGATGAAAAAATTAAAATGAATATAAAAATACTAAAGTGGTAATAAATATAACAAAAATTGTCTACAACTACTAAGTTGTTAATAAGCATAATTAATACATGAAACAACTAAATTAGTAATAAAACTTAATAACAATAACAACTATATATACTACTATTATTTTAGTTGCATTAAAGTGACTAAGACTATGCTATGTGCCTAGTGCTTTAGTGCTTTTTAATACAACTAAATATATCAGTAAAAATAGTTAAAAAATTAATGACTTATTAAACTAAAAATTTACATCTATCCTAACATACCATGTTATGGGTGCCTTCTTGAGTCTGCACAAAATCTTTTTTATCATAAACAAGATGTGCGGCAAGTACTACCTCTGTTCGGGAGCATTCTACTCCCTCTATATTTGAGTATATTGCTCCCTTTGCATATGGACACTCTGCATTCTTTGCATATGAGTATCTTGCACCGAAGAAACCTGTTTCCTTATTCACTTGTTGATATTTTGTATTCATCTATTTCGTCCCTACTAAGAGGTTTTATTAAGACAAGCCTCCTACTCTCTTAAGAACATTGAATATTATCCATAACTACCTCTAGGTTTGCAAACTAGTTGTCCTTCATTAGTCATATCAGGTGTTGATTAGAATTGCATGTTTGATCTTGTAGATCCACTTGGAATTCATCATTTACTTCCTTTTTGATCTTAGAACTCTCTTTCTTGAAGTATCACTAGAAGTTGCATGCTTCTATACATCTTGACAGGCCTCCGCATCGATATGAATCATTGGATCTCAGACTCTCTATCTTTCATTGTGTATTTTCCACTACATGAGATATTACTACTATATAAAATAGTACCATTAAGAGAAGAGAAAAAGGAATAGTGGAGTTCATCTGCAATCTCAACATCATCCAACCCGTCTTCCACTTTGGTCATCATCTTGACAAAATCTAAAAAATATGACCTAGAAACCCTAGCAAGAGCTAGGACAAAACTGAAGTTTGGAAAATATGAAAATTTTCTCCACAAATAGATTATTCCTCCTAGAGAAAGCTCCAAAATTTTAAGATCGAATCCAGTGTGTGATTAGAATGTTAAAAATTGGAATCCCTAGTTTCTTGATCCTAATATAAATTAGGTCAAAATTGATATCTACTTCCACATATAAGTGTGCCCTCCTACGGAGAGTTCCACAATGGCCTCTTAAATTCTCAACTATGGATAGAACTGTCCAAACATGGAATCCCTAGTTCCCAATTAAGGCATAAACAATCTCTGGAAAAGGCTTCTATTCAGAAATGCTCTAATTCCATGTTGACATTTAATCCAATTTTCAATCCTTGATAATTATTTACAATGATCCTTCAAACATTTGTTTCATCACACAATTTCATTCCATAATCAATATTCACTTGCAATGGAAATAAAACAAGGATCATTAAAATATAACCATGCACAAGAAACACAAAGATTTTACCCTGGGAAACCCAAACGAGAAAAAATACAGCAAACTTTTCTCTGAAGAAATTGATCCAATTCAAGTACAATGATAATCATGAATATGAGCCCTAACACAATATAGGTTCATCCCCCTTCACAAGAAACTATAACAAGAGTTGATAATCTTCCAAGAGAATAAGAGAATCAAAGGAACCTGAAAATGATGCTTCTTTCCTTTGCTAGGACTTCTTTGGAGGTGCACACTTGGAGAGAGAAGAATATGTGATGTTGTTGTTTTTCAAATTAAATGTGAGAATACTTTTATTTATATTCTTTAGTTGACTTGATTTTCACTCTTGAGGTAAACTTGTACTTTTGTCTTCTAGGGCCAAGTTACCCCTTTTATTGGGGTAGTTGTGCTCTTTCTTGTCTTCAAGTTTCTTTGGGTCTTCTTCAATTGTTTGTATTGCCTTATTTGGTTATTTTTTAATCATAGAAAATTTCTCCTCATTGATGTACATTTCCTCGTATGCATATCAAATTATTCCATATAGCTCTAATGTTGATTTGACCCTGCTCTAAGAAGTCTCAAACACTTCTTAAATCCTATGTAAAATTCAACATTAGATTAGACTTTCTCTATATCCCTTTATCACATAGACAATTCAACTCACCCTATTAAGAATAGATCACTCTCATTACAAGGTACTCCTTTTAGGAGAATGCAATGTGACCTATATCCTTCCTATACTTACAGTTAATCCACATGACACGGTAAAGGATAAGCATCCAAACCTCGATACACATAGTCAATACTACTCATGACTAATTAGGGCTATGACGGGGCCATCCTCTACCAACCATTGGTCAAATCATCATGATATCTCTAGGAGAATGATCTGCATAATATTTTCCGATGCCGAAACCATGGAGAAACATCAAAACCGAATTTCTAAGAAAATATTTTTTTATTGGGAAGCTACTAGCATTGAAGACTCTCCCCTTTCCTGATTAGAAAAATGTAACTTAAATTTGCAACTTGACTGGAACGTAGCTCCTCCTTTCTTCATGAGTCAATAGTGGGATGTTGATGATGGATGAATCCATGAAGATAGGGAACACTTTTGGCCAAAAATTACGGTGAAAATTCAGTTCTTTTTACTGATTTATTAATTGAACCTCTCAAAAATCATATTTTCCACATGAACTTCAGGATGCAACAAAAAAACAATTGTATGGAATTATGTTGTCTTTCCATGTATATTTTTGGAAAATTCAATAATATCATTTAATATGTCAAATTTTCATTTAATGATAGACTTGTCCTTGTAAATTTTAGGAAAAGTTAACAAGTGACTCATGTGCACATAAAATAATTTAGTGATAAATAATTAGAAAACACACACACACATATATATCCATGCGATCTATACAGAATGCACTCAGGTGTACATATTTTTTTGTAATTCTTTTCTTCTAAAAAGCTACACTTTTTTTATTAATTTTTGAAAGTGATCGGTGACAATTTTAATCACATTTTGTACACAATTGTGTGCACCTAAACCTTTTCCTTTACTAGTAAAAAAAACAAAAAACAAAAAATACCCTTTTGAAGAGGACACGTTTCTCTCAGGTGTATGTATATTTTGAATTTTTTTGGTTATGCATTTTTTCTATTGTTGATTTTTCTTTGCACTGCTTCGAAGTTGTGGACATGGTTTTCAAGAGTAAGTTTGAAAAGAAGATTAAAAAAATGTCATACGAACTCCAAAACACAAAAAATATATGTCAATGGAAAGACAATTCATTGACGAATTTATTAGTGTGAATTTTGCCACCTAAGATGCATTCTAAGACAAAGTTTAGGCCCAGTGAAGAGGGAATAAAAATTTAAACTACAAAAAAGGGCTAAAGGACTATATTTTATGCCCTTGATCAAGCTAATAGCTCGATCGAGATCTTTAAAACCCTCAATCAAGGTTTTGTATGATTTTTCAAATACCTTGATCAAGGTTTTAAGTGGGTTTTAACCATGGTTAGCACAAAATATTGATTGAGCTATTTAAGTTAAATAGCTCAAACAAGCTCCCAAGATTTATGAGACATCAAATTTGATGAACATGAATTATAATGCACAAAAGATTGTAATTTCATTATTTAGTTTTTATCAATCACATTTTTCTTTGTGGCATTGAATTGTTTGAATGACAACTTAGTGGATTTCATTAGATTGGAGGTCTTATATTTATTTACAAGGCATGAAAATTAAATATTTCAATCATTTTGTATTTTTTATTATTATTTATATGATAGGTTAGGAAATTTAAGATTTGTAATTTGAATTTTAGAGCATTGTAAAATGTATATTGCAATTATTCTTTTGTTGAAAACAATATAGGAAATAAGGAAGGCTATTTCATCTCTTGGAAGGCCAATCTATTCTCCCAAAAAAAGAAAAAAGAATTATTTTAACCATTCTCCCAAGAAAAACTGCATTATGTATCTTTATAACCAGGTATGAAGGCCAATCTCTCAAACCATACAGGTCAAAATTTGTTGAATGTTATGAGCAATGAAAATATAAAAAACACACACTTCAAACTTGGAGGTAATTTGCACGAGTAGATGGACTATATGAGAATATGTTTTAGAGTCTAAGATTTCTTTTAAATGTTTTAGAATAATGATTAGTTGTAATAAATGTCACTAGTATCCCACGTAGAAGAATTTATAAATACAAAGTTGATTGTTACAAGTCAAAGTCCCTTATCTAGAGTTTAAACAAACTAGCTAGTAGCATTTGAAACACCTCATTGGCAATAAATAGTATTTTGAATTTTGGCTTAGGTTGAGGCTTTATACTTGTGTACTAATAATATCCATTGCAAATAATCTTAGCCAAATAGATGCCAAATCAAATGGTAATATATTTAAAAATAAGGTCATTATTGAGTTGGATAATTAGTATACATCATTGGACATTTACTTTCAAATAGAGAGGTACACCAACAAGGAAACCTAGAAGTATAAATATTGATAGTGATAATGATGTGCTTTAAAAATGTGCATAACTGATAAAAGTATACATACACGGGTTCATGTTGATTGCTTGGGCTGAAAATATGGTTATTAGACCCGCTTGCCTCTAAGGGCGTCTCCTCTCAAAAGGGGAAGAAATATAATGCAACAACTTGATTAACTTAAAACCAATTCATAATATATTTTGTTGTAATTAGTTATCAAGCATAAGAATTGTGATCATGGATCCTGGAAAACTTGTTGCAAGGATGGTTCATGATGGTAATTACATGAGTGATGTCAGGAACTGTTTCCCCTTTATATTAATTTTTATAGTTTACTTCTTAATTTGGACAAAGGTAACTTATTTATGGAAAAAAAAGAAAAAAATACATAATAATCATTTATGCAATATTTAACAGATGCGTATTAATTAAACAAATGCAAATTATCAATAATCATTTTAACTTTTTAATAATCAAATGTGTATTATTAATAAACATTTTAACTTTTTTACATGTATAATTATTAATTCCAAAGCTCTTGTCATCAAAAACATATTCCTAAGTTTCATTACTTCATCGACATAAACATAGGATAAAGTTAAAACATGCACATGTACATCCACATAAACATAAATATAAGACCCATAACTGGTGTCAATATAAACATATAAGACAGGTCATATATACCATAAAGAAAAATACATTAATACAAAAATAGTCCATAGGCTTGAGTCCATAAAAAAGTACAAGTACACATATGTATGTACATAACAATAAAAATATTGGTATGAGACATGTACAAGTCACATCTAGTATGTGGACTAGGTCCCTAATGGGTTGTGTGGCTTTCCCCAAATCAAGAAACACTTGCACTACTCCCTCAGTGCAAAAGTTGTTGCAGGCTCAGGGATGGCACACTAAAATATTGGTTGAGATAAGGAAACTGCAAAATTAAAATTTTCAAACTCTATAAGTTAGTTAGATTAAATAGTAAGCACTTGAAATTTACAAGATGGTAGACGTATATAAATTTTAAGTGGAAAAATCAACTTAGGCCATTCATGTCAAGGTCAATGTCAGTGTTGATTTCGTTGTCATCCAAATTTGGTTGTGTAACAACCTCAGGACCTGGACGAGTCCATGTTCCCTCATCGGGATGACACCAATCAAGGGCCTCCCACTCATTTATCCACATGATAGGATCCTCGGTGCCTCGATGTACATCTCCATGTGTAGTGTGACATCATACGTGTAATTAGTAAACCAATAATAAACATGAACATGATAAATTAAACATCAACTTGAATTATATATTTTCATTTAAACATAAATTACAATACCTCATGAACAGGATGTTGATGGTTGGGATACGTGGGAGGTTGTGTCCCCTGCTCACCTACAATGCCCTTTCCTCTACCCTATACAATTTGAGCAAGGGACAAGATGAAAGTTACAATATAATGATTGCAATCATATTCATGTATGTAACTCACAAAGTTAGGATGACGAAACTAGAATATGTGCCACAGACACATCGTTGACCACAACAGAAGGACGATCTACTGTCGAGGGAGATCCAAATAACACATCCATAATTTTCACCATTTGCATGGAACAAAAAAATCAAATCAATACTATTTTAAATGTATCCATGTGTATTAAAAATGGAAATTTAATGACATATAATGAAAAAAAGTACATAAATATACATGGTGTGTCATTTGCGGCCGACGTCTCTCAAGCATTCCAAAGTATGTGTCTCAGTCACCCATAAAATACATCATTAGCTAGTCATATACAAGGAGTCGAAGGTTGTCATTGTCGAACCATTGAAACTCAAAATCTGTAGCTAGAGTAGGTGGTTTGGACCTCTCAGCATGCATCATAGCTGATACACTATCCAATGCAATGTGAATGGAGGATACCAATTGATCTTGTTCCTCCACTCTGAGTTGTGATGGCTTGAAAAAATTTGTATATCAAATTTTAGTTTGGCTAGGAGGTGGAATCACTCGAGTAGGGGGTGGTACAATAGTAGGGTCTCTGTGAGCCCATCAACATTCATAATTGTGTCCCTTTCCAATTCCCTAGAAAGACAACAACATGCACACACTCACAGTATATATGTTTGGTAAATTATAGTGTGACTTGGTCATGGTGGGGGAACTGGCCCCATTCTCCTATAAACCTATTGTATATGTGAGGTGCAACAACCTCAATCCTAAACTCCTAGATATTGAGCGGTTATCTAGGAGCCCAATTGAGAGGGATGTCAAATAAAATTCCCTTGACATCCACTACCTTCGTCATGGCTTCGAAAGCTTCCCATTTGTCAGGATACAATACCTGATCCCTCCTCCTCTAGCAAGCAGTCTGCCAGATGTTACTCAGTGGCAATGCCATCCCGTGGATCTCCAACAAATCACCAACAACATCTAACATCACGTTGATGGAATGTATGGATGGGTACTCATGGATCGAGCTTCGTAACCACTCACAGAGACAATCATGTTGTGACTGGATCTCCTTGCATAATCAAGGCGATCTCATCCTCCCAAGGACGTATATAAGTAAATGACAAAAAGATAATAACAAATTATATGTCAAACTATGTCTCACAATATAAATATACTAGAATTAAATGCACTAATACTGATACAAAATAAGGATATATATTGATAGTTAAAAAATAAATAAATATGAATTTACAATACCTATGTTGTGTAGGACCTCCTCATTGTGCTCGAAGGTGTTGGTTTTCTCATGGCCCTGATGTGAGACACTAGACATGACACTGCCCAATGTTGGCTCAACTAGTGGGGACCCTATATGAAATTAGAAACAAACACCAATTAGAATTAACAAGTATGTGTAATTGAAATATAAAAAAATCACTATGTATTTAGTTTACTTATGGGACCACTCGCAAGATTGGGGTGGTATGTACAAACCATATTGTCTCAATTATCATGTCTAGTGGATGGAAGAACCTCACTCATAAGAATATATGCATGAAGCAATGAAGATAAAGCACTATATATGGGTTCTCATTTAAGACCCTTGACATGTTTGAGGGAGTAGAATATTTTGGGAATCCAAGGAAAAAATCAACTCCTTGAATAAATAAACATGACATGTTGGGGGTTCTCATTACTTTTAAATGTGGGAATTACACCATTATGCAGTATTTTTCTAGTATGTATCGGTTTTAGGGTTTTTCATTATCATAGGATCAAACTTGGACCTTAATACATGAGGGAAGCTTTCAATCACACCCATGAAATCCCAACAATATCCTTGCAATTTGAGCATTGATATATAAGTGACACAAAGTATGGGTCATAGAACCTTGGATATGCTCTCTCATAGGGAAAAGACTTCCTCTTTAAGGAAAATTTGGCTTTTAAATGAAACATGAGAACACTCTATATTTCTAAATGATAAAGAGTAATTTCTATTATTACTCATTGACCTTGTTTAACCCATTGACAATGTAACTCACCCTTGGTGTGAAAAAGATCATATTGGAATCCATATCCGGCATTGTTGCGAACAACCCTCTAGAAATTATTTATGTCATGGTTTTTAGGTTTTTTTCATGGAATTTATGTCCAAATACCTAGATGTTTTCCTCCTGTGACCATGGTGTAAATGACCTTCATTTGTTGCTTTCAATCCCCCTTGTTTCTCCCCTTGACCATGTTTATGCCTTAAATACCATTTGTACATTACAAAAAAATTGTTCTTCCCTCCCCTCTCCTCAACCCCTATCCACCCTATTTTCCCACCCACTACATCCACACTAAATATTTATGTCTACTTCACCCCTCAACCCTATTTATCCATGAAATATGATTCCTTCTAGCGTCTCTATCTCCACCCTTTCCTACCTTTCTATTCTCCTCACCACCCTC
>LPNX010442735.1:0-22621 GCA_001517045.1 Pseudotsuga menziesii
CTTTCTTTCTCCAAAATTAATCAATATTATTTTATTATTTTAACTATTATTTTATTATTTTCCTTAGGAGGCCCATTTTAGACCCCAAAATTCCTCTAATGGTAGTCTCTTGTAACAAGCTACAAGTACATACGACGATCCATTTTCATCTCAAGAATCTCACTTTGACACCAATAGATTGAATAAAATGTTGATAAGAAGTACGAAAATCCATTTACTAATCAATCATCACTATTTGGATCATTTAGTGGAGGTTCCTACACATTTCATAATCCATTTGTAGCTAAGATATCAATTTTTTCTAATTTTGCAACTGACAACTCTGTTGGATTGAAAAATGGCGACCCAATTCCTTCAACCTTCATCTTTAATTTAGGGGTGAGTTTGAATGTCAAAGAAATAAAGTTGCAAGTCCATTGGTTAAATCGTTTTAATTATTTGAATTTTTTTACTCTAGTTCAGTTGCACATGTATTTAGTGGTGTGTCTACAAAAGAAACTGCCAACAAGGTTCATCTCTCAAGCAAAACTAAAGAAATGGGAGTGATTCCTACAACTTGGGAGACACCCCAATGTCAGGGTCAATCATCAAGTAAAAATAGTTATTGTCCTATTATAGGGAGTTTTTTTTCGAATTTGAATAATATTTTTTAGTTTAGTGCAAACAAAGAGTCTAGTAAGAGTCATAGTACGAGGAAAAAGAAGAAAAAATTCAGTTTTCCTAATCCATACAATGCAATCTTGGTAGGCGCTCTACTCCTAATCCAGAAAGGTACATGCCATGTTCCACTTTATCCAAACGTGTTAAGGGATGTTCAACTTGATGGACTTGTCTCTTTACAATGAAATTGCTTCTAAACACGAGTCTCTTGCTGGTAATCACATCATGCCATATTTGGGACAATCTTATGTGGCATGGGAAATTTATGTCTAGCATGGTGCTCAAACAATGTTTGATTTGCATGAATCTATTGTGATGGAAGATAAGATCAAAGCAATAAGGGGTTTGATTTGCATGAATATATTGTGATGGAATATAGGGTCAAAGAGCTAAGGGGTGTAGCTGTGAAATTACATATTGGCATTGATAAGGAACCAATGAGAAAAATGACCACCAGGAAAAACCATCCAAAGGAAGAGAATGTTTTTCTTGGCAAGTAATATAACCTATGAAGCATAGTATATTATCTTTTATAATTGTAATGAAAGTAAAAGGCCATTTGTTGAAGACTAGATATCTATTCAAATTTTTGAAAGTGACTGGTTAAATTCTAATATGCAAAAGGCAAGATTTGATGATGGTGGTGAAAAAGTTGAATATGAAGAAATAATTCAAGGTAATCATTTCATGTTTGCATATTCCTTTATTGGTTTAAACGTTGAAGAAAGTAGTCAAAGTAAAAATTTTACTCATTTGTATTCCTCTCTTGGTTTAAAAGTTGTAGAAAGCAGTCAAAGTAAGAAGTTTACCTTTGCATATCCCTCTCCAAATTCTACCCCAATAGGATCCATATGACATGCCAGAAGAAGCCAATGACCAAAACTTGGAGAAAATATAAATTCATCAAGCTGTGAGATTAAGATTGACTCATCTCCTCTTACCACATAGCCTATTTTTTTTGAAAGTGATGGAATGCAACGAGACACCCTAAGTTCTAATGGAAATAGGCTTCAATTTACAAAATATAAAGATGAGGAAGAACATAAAGGACATGATATTCCATATATGTTTTCATCTATGCCTAGGAACAAATAAGAGAGGGGAGCAACGATAATCTCAGATGTTGTAAAAAGTGTATCAATAGAGCATGCTTGTGAAAAATGGCAGCTCAAGTGAGGATTAATATATTTTTATTTACTTAATGATTAATGCTACTAGGTTTCTTGCTCTTTGTTTCTATTCAATGAGTTTTATTAGACTTGTACTATTCTTCCGTGTAAGTTTTGTATGAGACATTTTGTGAATTTGAGAAATCTTTATACTTTTATTCTTTACATTTTCCATGATTTTACATAGGGAACTTCAAATCTTTATGTGTCTATAAAATATCACTAAAATACTACCTACCTATATGTTCCACAGTGGAAATCAAGCTTATGCAAATGGAGACTTTCATAAAGCAGAGGATGGTTATTCACGAGGGGTAAGTATTGTATATCCTAATGAAACATTAGAGAGTTGCATCCAGGCATAAATCATGTGCTATAGCAGGCATGCATCCTCTTTCATGGTTGTTGGAAGAATGAGAGAAGCACATGCAAATTGTAAGTGAGCAATGTCCATTGATCATTGATCCAAACTTTCTAGGAGTTCAAATTAGATATGATATGTGAAGATTGCTTGTTTTCTACCTTTGATTTCGATTTACTATGGAATATTTTGAGTAGTATGAATAAAAGGGTTGTATGTATGTTGTATATTTAGTATACTAACTGCATTGATCCATTTGCAAATTGATTACAAAAATGGTAACATAATTGAAGATACTAGGTTTGGAATGTTAATGTTAGTTAGTTGTTGTAAAGCCCTTGGGGATTTTCCTAGTTTGTATTAATGGTTGGTTGTAATTATATTACAATGTTACTCTTGATGGAGAATGTAATTGACAAAAATATTTTGTTGTATTGTTACTTAACCTCACCTTAGTGGGGGGTCATAGTAGGTTCAAATAACATATAGATTTTCTATCTAATACTATCTATAGAATTCATTTGTAGTGATGACATTATTCCCATGTGTTGAATGGAATTGAGAGAATTGCATGTTGCTTGGTATCTTCACGTCTCTTCAGGATTCATGGTATTGTAGGGTCCAAACCAAATACTAGGAGTTTCTTTCTATTCAAGAAGGAATCTAGGAGGACTAGACAATGCATGTAGTCACATGCAATTCACCTTTTGAATTGAGTTTCACCATATGTTTAGATGTCGCTTGGATCGATAGTGTCGTATAGAATGACCCAAAGCTTAGGGGGTTATGGGTCTCAGCATGAGAGTGTTGGATAAGTTAATCTCACTGTTCTTGGGGTTTACTATTCTTATGAATCTCTACAAGGCTTGAATGCATCACAGCTTGGGAAATATCCATTTCCTAGAACCTTGGAGTCAAGCAACAATTATTTGGATGGAATTCATCCATATTTACCACATTAGGTAAGCACTTCTTTACTATTACTATTTTCATTTAAAACATGATATGTTGGATGGGTTTTTGTTAACCGATTTTGTTTAATTTTGATATTTGGTTATGCCAAGAATAGGATTTAGCACTTTATAGGAAGCTAAAATGCAAAACATAAATATTATTTCTTAGGATGTAAGGCATTTCTTATTATATTACCTACTTTCTAGGTTTATCTTTTATAAAACTAATTGACCTTAATATCGGTATGTATGTGCTATGTTTATTATATTAATTTATGTGTCATTACATAGTTTAGATGGATATGCTTTGCTATTTCTTTTCATCTCTATATGTAGAGGAACGTTTATGTACATGCACTTGGAATTAATTAGAGAAGAAGCATGTTTCCAATGCTCGTAAATCAGCATATATCCATCTTAAACCTGGATCCAGAAAGCACTGAGAGGGATCCAATTTCTTTAGGTGTAAGTTTTTTTTATCTTATATTTTTAAATTCTCTATATTCTTTTTTTTTTACATTATATAAATATATGAATCCACAATATTTTATTTTTTATTTTTCATTTACTTCGGTTAACATAATGTTTTTTTAAATGTCAGCTAGCATAATGTGATTAACGTGACAGGATCTCCCCCCATACTGGGCTGAGAGCACCTCGCTTCTCTCAGTACAATTAGCATATATATGGGGAACTTTAAAAATTAGTGATTAGTTTGTCCCTAACATGTTATTCTATTTGGAAATGTTGTTGTCAACATGCTTGTGATGAGTTGTGTCAATATCCTAGGATTTACCTAATTAAAGTGTAATGCATGAATTTTAAGGCTGTGGTTCTTTCTTAGGACCCAATCACTTTTTTTTTATATGTAAAGTTCAATTTACAAATATTTTTTAAAGTTGGACTCAAAACATAAGGTACATATAGCCTCCTATAAGGTATATCTAATGACGTATAGGATTGACTTAAACATTTCAAATTTTTTTTGGGTCATGTGGGTGATATTTGAACATTTTACTTTTTGTAGATGGAACTTGGTACATATCTTTTTATACATAGATTTATTTGGTCACATTGTTTATTTGTAATTTAGTTTGTTAATCTAAGCTTGTGGAAGGATACAATATTAACTTGTTGAATTTGGATGCTTAGTTTGTCCTTTGTTGAACCATTATTTATATTTTTATTTCGATATGGTAAAGCTTTGTTTTATTTGAGTCGATTTAATGTGAATTCCATTTTTCTTACTCTTTGTTAAGGCTTTATGCATATTGTGCCATCCTTTTGAATCTACACATTCCTTTTTTTTATTAATTATTTCTTTGTTATTTTTGCACAAATTGCCTATATTTTATTGAATTCCAGAGATAAATTTCTAAATAATGGTGTGGATACAATGCATAAGATGTATTTTATTTTTGCACAAATTGTCTATATTGTATTAAATTGCAGAGATAAATTTTTAAATAATGGTGTGGATTCAATACATAAGATGTATTTTGTATGGGATCATTTGCATGGGATTCATTTAACTTCGAGAGCATCATTGATGTTGCACAGTATTCATCTTTTGTTATATTTTGCTTCACAAAGTGTCTTCATCGCATAACCAAAAACTTTCGGATAGATACAATTTATCTCCATTACCCTACTAGGTCTACCGATAGTTTCACTATGGAAATAGCTCTATACCTTAGTTTTGTTGAAATATTTAATTATTATAAAATTTATATGGTTTTAATATCTTCAAAAACTTATATTTCACATAATTATTATGGAATGGCAATAATTTTTATTTAGAATTTCAATAATTCCAACCAAATTTATAAAAACATAGAATCTACTATAATTAAGAAATCTCAACACCTTATATTTGCAATATCAATAATTCAAATCAAAATTTGATGTTAAAATTAAAGATCTCCCAACAATATAATATTTAATATTTGGATTACTCTAAAAGAGTCTAATCTTTATATTACTGGACAATTGACACACTTGACTAGTAATTTAAATAGTATGTGTCCTAAGGTTGGAATTTCATTTCATCTCTACTCTTCAAACTAAATTACTTTTTGACCTTTTGAGCTTTATCTCTTTAGTTACATAGCTTTTCATTAAAAGAGTTACCTTTCAACTCATAGAGGATTCACCTTGTTGAGCAATATCTTATCACGTTCATTCATAAAGGTTCATAAAGGGGGGTTTTAATTATAAAAAATAAGATCAATATATTGTCGGTATTGGAGGGCCGGAAATAGGTTATGGGGGTTTATAGGTATTGGGGGTATAAAAAGGGGCCTCCACTAAAAAAATGAATATATTGTAAAAATAGGTTTTTTTTTAATTGGAAATATGTATTGAGAGGGGTATCAACAAAATGACTTTTATAAGTAATTATCAATATCTAGTGAAATTAGAGGTATTCTTTTATATCCCATGAAAAAATGCACGATGACATGGTTTCATTTAGTGAAGACCCCCTCTGCTTCAACCATGAGGGTAGAATTCTTTCATTAATAATTTAAGCAATCAAGAAAGTAGTTTTTATTATATACTTCACAAAATTGCTTACCAAAAATAACACAAACCAATAATTGACACCATCAACATTATGCAATATACATCTACCACATCCAAATCCATATTACCTGCAATTAAAATTTAGGTTTGGCACTCTATTTGTTTCAAAGTTCCACCACTAAAAAAAATAAAAATAAAAAACTAAAGACCTTTTATAAAAATCACTAAACATTACTGTTTGCTAGTATTTGACTTAAAAAAATGCCCAATGCCTAGCAAAACGTCAATATCCTAGCATATTATGCATGATGAGGGGAGGGAATATCCTAAAATCATGATGCTGCAAGCGCTAATAACTGTGGCAGTTTACCTAGTACGAGCAGTCGCTGTTTCTTCATGGCAATCATGGACTCCAAACTCTATCTAATCAATGCTGTCAGTCAGTTTATATCTCTGCAACATTCAATAGCCGCATTCTCGCTCTGTACTCCTTTGGCCGTCTTTAACAATTACAGTTCGTTTATACGCTAAATATAGTTAAGAATAAGAGCTATAGAGGAATACTCTCAGTCTGGTCGTGAGAAAAGGAAGCCAGGCAATGTTCAGTCGTTGCCTGCCGTGAAACGTTTATGAAATTTACACACAAGAAATGTGGTCATAGTTTCACATGCTCTTAATATGGCTCAATCATTCCAAAAAAAAACGGCTTTCGGCTTATCTGCGTGTTCTGCTTAACGGTCCTCCAGGGCGCTGACTGAGTTTGAATCTCTGCAAAAAAAACAGAAGGTGTAGGTAACGCAAAAACAGGTGGCGCCGGTATAATTTGAATGCATGGCGCTAAACTGAAGGGTGGTATTAGTTTTAAATGGTATTAAAGAAACGAGGGTGGAAACTGAAGGGTGGTATTAGTTTTAAATGGTATTAAAGAAACGAGGGTGGAAACTGGATCGAAGTATTGGTTGATTCATATGTTATGTGATGGTCTTAGCAATCATAACTTCATTAATTTCATTCACCTCTCTCCTGCCGGCTCCAGGCTCCAGGTCACCTTCTTTACCCACCTTTCCAATAAAATCCTCTCACGCACTCTGTCCCTTCCGTCTCATGCAATCCGTGCCTGCACTCACAATGCACATCTCCAACTTAATTTTTCTATAAATTAAAACCATATGCCAATCTTGTCCAACTTGGCTCTCAAAATGCCAAACAAGGAGTGTCACGACAGAGAAAAAATGAAAGCAAGCTGGCCGTGTAACCATCTGATCAGCGATAAGGCAGCTTGAAGTTGCCGGGAAACAGCCCCAGCTACCCAGATGAGCACGCAATTGCAAACATTCTTGGCGTGTTGACCGTGCTGTACCAAATGAGGATCCTGCAAATGCATTAGCAGACAACAGAAAGGGAGAGTAGGATGAGATGAATGCTAATTAAGGGAACTATTCATTGCCTGCGCCGGCCCCGCGGCAATGGAGGAGAATAAGGTGGCTGTTTGGCCGTTCAGTCACTCGTGTATATCAGATTCCAATTAAGAGCAATCTCACTTCAATTATTGTCCTTCGCTTCAGCAGAGATACATGAAGACTACCCTGAGATCTTAATGAAGGCCAGACCAGTTCACATATATTAATGAAGGTCAGACCAATTCACATTCTGCTTATTCTGCCTCTTTTAGCTGTACTTTAAAGCGAAGCATCTTTTAGGCTCAGAGCCCATCAGAATTCTACATGAACCAGAATTCCAAGTGCACAGATTGAGATTTCGTGGAAGTTGTTGTGATATTTTTTAAGGAAAAAGGGCGGGGAAGGCGGCAACGATGGGTTGGGAGGGAGTCCAAGAAGAGGCAATGCGTAGCAGAAGCAGCAGCAGCAGCAAGGGATTTGCTGGTCGTGGTTGTATCAAAACGACGTCGGGGCCGTGGGTTGTAAGGAGGGCATCATCAAAGTGGGGCTGTGAAACTCTACTGTTGCGAAATCCATCTGCAAATGAAAGGGAAAAGAATAGACGGCGGGAGAGGATGAGGCGATCCGTGGCTGCAAAAATCTTTGCTGGACTACGTGCTCATGGTAACTACCGTCTGCCTAAACATGCTGATCATAACGAAGTTCTCAAGGCTCTTTGCAATGAAGCTGGTTGGCATGTGCAAGAGGACGGAACCATATACAGGAAGGTGCATGTTTCTCGTCTTTTTATCTTCTTTTTATCTTCTTAGGTTTCTATAAACAAAAGATAAATCTGTAGGTCCTAAGAAACCAAGCAGACAGAAAGATAAATCTGTAAGTCCTAAGAAACCAAGTAGACAGAAACACTAAGTGGGTGATTGAATGCCTTCTTATTAGACTGAGTATAAATAGCAAATAATCATAACAATATTATGGGTGAATATCATAGATCGGAAAATACCATGAGTCACTTAATCCACTAATTAACTATAGTTGAGATTACATTCTTCAACACACCCCTTAATATCAACTGGTAGTACATCTTCAGCACTGTTTATGCCTAATTGCTCTCTCTGATATACAAATGCAGATGTTCCCAATGGTTTCGTGAAGATGTCAGCCAACTGCTCCTTACAGCCATAAAAGATATACAAATGCAAATGTTCCCAATGGTTTGGTGAACATGTCAGCCAACTGCTCCTTACAGCCACAAAACAATAAAGAAATTTGTCCATCATTGACTAAGTCACTAATGAAATGATACCTAGTGTCAATGTGTCTGTTTTTTTTCTGAAATACATTATGTTTTAACAGCTGTATTGCCAGCTATTATCACAGAAAAGAGAAGTGTGATCTTTTTCAGTGTGTCCCATATTCTTTAACAGTCTTCTTAACCAAACTGCATGGCAATCTGCTGTGATGGCTGCTACATATTCTGCTTCTGCAGAAAACATGCTTACAGTGAACTGTTTCTTAGAGAGAGGACCAGGTGTGTTCTACCGATAACTAGCCTACTGCTTATGGCATTCTGCCTAAACTAGCTGCCTAGGTTAAATGTTCAGCGCATTTGTGACCTCAATCCATGAAGCTACATGTACCAAGAATTTTAATGTGTATGGCATTCTGCCTAAACTAGCTGCCTAGGTTAAATTTTCAGCGCATTTGTGACCTCAGTCCATGAAGCTACATGTACCAGGAATTTTAATTTAGTAGTCTCTCTGTCCAAAAAATATGGGTGGTTACTGATATATCTAAGTTTTGATCTATAAAAAAAAGTGTTGCTTCATGCATGACAAAGTTTATTCATCTGTTTAATTTCCACAGAATCGTGCTGAAATGAAGGGGCCTTCGTTGCTAGCTGTGGAATCGCCTGGGAAAGGCACCAGTTGCTCGAGCAACTACGCTGAACAAGGCAACAACACAGCCTGGTCTGCCATAACTAGCAATGTCCCAAGCAGCCGCGCCTTCGAGTTTTTGCCTGAGGGATCTTACGAGAATGGATTTGAAAGTTTGTCTAAAACCTATGGAGATCATGAAAATCACAATGAAACTTCTCTGGCGCCGATCATAATGAATAACAAATATCCATTGCATGAATCTTCCTGCATGCCAACATATGACAGTTACAAATCTGCTGGTTCGTTGAAGATGATGAAAGGAATTGATCTTCAGCTATCAGTCATAGACAGTCATGGTCAAAGCCTGGTCGAACTTAGAGATCGAGGGCTGCAACTAGGGTTTTGCAATGAGCATGTTGAATATTCAAGAAGACAAGGTTTGCGGCCACTAATTCCTGAAGAACCAGATATTGCGGCCCTCTCGTCCAGTCCTGAACCGATTAATGCACAGACAAATTTATCGATACAATACGGAGAGCAGAACTTAAAGTGGATGGTCGTGACAGATCAGAACAAACAGGGTTCTCAACGCTTTGGTTTTCAGTGGACAGAAGAAAGAAGCCACAAACATTTGTCACATGATGATATCTCTCAGTTTGAAGGTAATAACACTCGGCGAGAGATACCAACTGTGATAAACTTCTTCTGCTGTAATGAACCCCAAAACCCTACAGTGATTCGGAAATGCGAGTGGACTAATGCACAAGATGTTGATGGATTGGCTCTTTCACTTTGCTCCGCCTCTTCGCTACAGCGAGCCAAGCAGAGTGTAAAGGTAACTGTTTAGGTACCGGGCATAGGCAGCACGTCAGATCTCGCTTATAAAACCCCTTGCAGGGACGCGGTGCAGAATAGTACATAGGATCTGCACCAGCCATCTTAGAAACAGAAATGCTACTTTGTAACAGAAACAGAAATGCTACATTGTAATATCGTCTAGATATTCATCTACAATGCGTAGGGGCGTAGGGTGGGTGGATGGGTGTATTCTTAAGACGCTTTTTGTTTAAGATTACTAGTTCAAAATTCTGTAAGTGTTTTCTTTTCAACATAGTTTATTTATTTATATTACAATTTGCTTTAAACTTCAAAAATTCTCAAAGTGTTTTCTTTTCAACATAGCTTATTTATTTATATTGCAATTTGCTTTAAACTTCAAAAGTTTTTTCCTTGGAAGTCATACATTTTCTTGATCTCATGAGCCCCATCCCATGTACTGTATTGCTTGCCGAGGCTCCTCAGCAATGGCAGTTATGTAAGACCTGCAATAGAACCATGAAGCCCTGCCGCCACAGTAAATATAGTGACAATCTGGATTGAGTAGCAGACAATGGCTCATTGCAGGCTGCAATACTGCTTGTTTCTTTAGTCCAACCTGAGACAACTCTATGATTTCCCATAATCACCGTGGTTGTATTTACTTTATGCATTATTTTGTTAGTTTTTAATTAGCCTATGAGGCTACCAATTTTAAAGGATTGTAGCTTTGGCGAAAAAAAAGATGGCTGAACTGGTTTACGCTTCATCTAGAATTGAAGTGATAGTTGATGGTTGAATCAGTTAACGCTTCATCTGGAATTCAATACATGTGTTTGGAATGTTATCCGTGTCAAACTTCGATATGAGCTGAAACGGAAAACCTAAAGTCTATTATGAGATTGCACTAAAAATAGATATGGGTTCGAGGTGGAATCATCAAATTTTGAATTATGACAGGAATAGTGTCATCAAATTTTGAATTATGACAGGAATAGTGTCATCATCAGCAAACTTCCTTTCAGTTTTTTTATTTTATTTTTAACATAGGAACGCTTAGACTTCCTATTTATCAAATAAATAAATGGTTGAGGAAATAATTTGTGCTTGAAATTTATGTTAACAATTATGTCAAATTGTTATCAGACCTATGATGTGAACTTAGAAGTTTATACTCTAGGATCAAATCTGGAATCTTTTCAGTTTTGAAATTTAGAAGTTTATACTATGAGAGTAGATATTTTCATTTGGAATATTATATATATAATTAAAATAAAAATAAATGTTTTTTATATTTCATATAAATTAAAAATTATGTAATTAAATTATTTTAATATTTTTTATTTTTTTAATATAATTACATATTTTATTATATTTTATATATATTTTTTTTAATATTTTTTCTTTATATTGACAATAATTTAAATATCTTAAAATCATCATCATATACATTGAACTTGTAACTATGTATTTGATTTTATTGTCTAAATCACATTAACATGCATTTCAAGCTTTCCATACACTTAAAACATTTTTGAAGACCGCCAATGTTACATTCCTCAAGGTTGGGTAACACAAACTTGACCTAGGAGATAATGTAAATAAAGGGGTGTGTAAGTACTCATAGAATTTAAAAGCTTGAACATTATTGATTTGTTCAATTGTAATTTAAAATATTTTATTATTTATTTGAGTTATGTTATGATATATAGTCAAATGATTATGGTGTTATGAGGTAAAGCCTTGGTTTAAAGGAATATGTTTCTAAACACTTTGAAGGCTACCAATGCTAGATGACAAGGTTGGGTAGGATAAACTTGGCCTTGAAGACTATGTTAAAATAAAAGGGAGATGCAACTAAGTTAAAATATAACAGAGATGTGAGTATCATAAAATTTTAAAAAAATCATTATTGATTTGTTCAATTATAATTTAAAACATTTAGTTAATGAATTGAGTTAAATGTTATGATATGTAGTCAATTGATTATGGTGTTGTGAGGATATAAATCTTTGATTTAAATGAAGAAATGTAAGGCACATAATACTTTTATGGTAAGTGATGAGGTATATAAAATAAATATATTTTAAATGGTTGATTATAAACATGTTTATGGTTTATGGACTATAACATAAGTGTTAGTGTGGGCACATGAAGATGGTTTTAGGGATGTGCCACCCATTTTTATTCTCTTATGGTAATCACTTAGAGGTTGAATTTACCATCATCTCTACTACACTACTACTAACCAATATGCCTTTAGAAACTATATATTTTAAGTTCATTTATATGCACAAGGCGAGTTATAAATTGTTTGCTTTGATTGTAGATGTGGGTCTTACTAATCAACCCCATACATGAAGGCTTATTTTGCATTGTCAACAACCACTACCTTAATCTGGAGAAGAAGGGCATCAAGAAAGAGTTTTCAATATCAAAATTGTGTACCTTCTTAAACAGGAAAAAAACTACAAGGAAACAGTGTAGTAGACAAACGTGGTGTATGATTGACATGTTTTGACATATAAATTGTACTTTTTATTTTCTTTAATATTACCTTTAAAATTGTTGTATATAATATTTTACTAATTAAATAGGAACTATCTCGTGTGTGTGCATAGTTTACTAATTAAATAGGGCATGGGAGAATGGGAGTGATGTGAGGAGGGGGCATGAAATAGTTTATAATTAGGTTTTCATGATTGAGTTATTGTATTTTTTCTTTTTTAAATACGCACAAATCAAATCATATGAAAACAATTTTTTCACTCATGGTTCATTTTTCCGTCATAAAGTTTACTTGTTGTAAGCCCACTGTTCATTGTATTTTTTATTTCACTCTATGGTTTTATTAATGATTCAAGTATTCCCCTTTCATATTTTTACAATCACTTACATGACTGTGTGCATGCTTGTTTTACCTAATTAGTTCATCATATAAGCTTCTTATTCTATCAGTTTTCTTCTAGGCATGATCTTGTAAAAGACATCATTCCCATGAATATGAAACGACAAAATTCTTTTGGTTGGCATCCATTGTGATTGTGCAACAAGTGTACTTATGGTTTACAAATGAAAGTTTCTCTATTTAGAAACAAAAAATATCAATAGAGCCTTTGGAATGTGTTAAGGACACAACTCATTCATTTTTTTATGTGGTGGGTGTCTTTATTTAGGAATTGTAAGGACTCCTTAGCTTAGCCAAAAAGTGTATTCAATTTAAATTTATTGTTGGTGATAAATGGATCTCAAGGTTAGAATAATTGGGGATGGCCGAGAGTTTTGTACTAAACCTGGTTCCCATATAAATAACATTAAGTATTTTTTGGGTTTAAATATATTACAAAATTATTGTGTCTTTGAGTGACTTGTTCCACATGTATTTAATAGCTCTCCCCTCTTCTCCCTTATTTTTATAGGAAATTCCCAATTCTTCATGTTAGGTTGAAACAACTTATCTTCAATGGTACCCTCCAAAAATACCCTTTGATTCTCCTATGTCATATATCAACCAAGTAAATAATGTATCAAAGAGAACTATGTCAAAAATAAGAAAATAATATCATTAAATCCATCCAAAATAATGAAAGTTTACGATGTGGAGTGTTTAATTTAGCAAAGCTTCAAGATCTTCATGATGGAATGAACCTCACTCTGAAACAAGGTTGAAGAAGGAAGAAGAAATACACTGTACAATGATCAAACAATCATGGTTGAAATTGAACAGTCAAGAGGCAAAAATTGGTCAATGCAACATTACTCTCATAATCATTAATCGATATGTGATACATCCATGATACAAATAAGGAAATTTGAATCCACTAGGTGTGATTCGAATTCCATGACTTGGACTGACTCTAGAGATTACTAACTGTGTGAAAGTCACCATTGGAGACTCACTAATGTTACCCTGGACAACTGAATCAGTTCACAATTAGTTAACTAACCAAGATAGGTGAGAAAAGGCACCTAAATTCATTAAATCATGGAAAGTGGCACTAGGATAACTGACGCTGAACTAACTGATTCCCATCGAAGCATTAGACTAGGGAGAACTAATGGTGGGACTCCCAAGACTCAATGTGAGTTCCTAAATTATAAGGATTAGTATGTGGAGCTCCCAAACTCAGGTAAAGTGGTGCATTAAGTGGTAGATGGGCCCTAGTTGACTCCCCCATGACACCAATGAAGTGGAAGCATACGAGCCTAAGCTAGGAAATGACATTTAGACTATGGTGGTCAAGGGAGGATTATAATTAATCCTAAAACCCCCCCTTAATCCAAACTTGGACAACCTGGGACCTCGCAACTAAGGCCAAAGGTCACCCATACAATTTATTGCAAAAAATTTGTAACAACTCAATAAACGCATGAAATGGGGAAAATATCATGGGACCCCCCTCCCCCTAAAAAATGAACAGTAGGGAACTGGATCAAAGATTTCACACCAAGAGACAAATTTCTCCTGAGTAAAAAACTTTGTGAAAATTTTATGCAGCCTGCACCTCTGAAGAGCAGTAATGAAGTGTAATGGTCCTTGTGTGCACTAGTTCCTTGGTACAGTGCATGTGAACGTCTCCACCTTATTTAAATATGATGCCACACAGGAGAAGAAATGTTTTTTTTGCAGCTAAACTTGCATCTTTCAAACCTCTGTGACAGTATGGAAGAATTCAATTTGGGATGCCATGCCTTGGGGGCTTGCCTCATCCCATAGAATGGATTCCTCATCTTGCATGTGAAGAGATAATCATCAGTGTACCCCTTAGGATTTTCCATGTAGATTTCTTCTTCCAATTTACCATGTAGAAAGTTACTTTTGTCTCTTCTATATGGAGGAAGAGAAACATGATTCAATGTCTCATTGTGCTTCAGTGACTCATATTCCTTGTCCATGGCTTTCTATATTGGTGAATCATGGCAAGCCACTTTGCAAAACTGTTGATCAGACCTCACCATCACGTAGCATCTCTCTGGGAGTTCGCAGCACCTCTCTCAAAGAAGTGGATGTTAGGAACCCGTGTCAACCCTTCTCTTTCCTTTATTGGTATATTATGTTGGATGCATATGCTTTGTAAGTCATCTCATGAATATATTGTATTATCCCACATTCATGGGGAGTAATCGTTGTTTAGATTATATTTAGTATATAAGTACATGTTGAGGCCAATGAAGTTATCCACAAGTTATTTATATTGAACTTGCTCAAAGGAGGTTACCCCCTTGAAGTGGCCTACGATCAATAAAATTCCTTCTATATTCTTGTATTTCTATTATATTGTGCATTTTCATTATGTATTGCAGGAGGTTTCTCTCATCTGTTATCAAAAAACTTTTCTTGCTAGAAGTGGGAAATGTTTTCTTCTTTTTGGAAAAAAATAGGGTGAAATTGGGTGGCGAATTTTAGATCAATTTTTGAAACCTTTTATGCATATACATAAGAAAAATTTTACAGATATGAATCGTATATCATTTGTATATTCATCCATATATCTTATGTATTATACCCCGATGTTTTTTCCGGGATGTGTCTGTAATGTAATTGAGTAATGTCATACCCCGATGTTTATTCTGGGAAGTTTCTATAATGTAATAAGTCATGTCAAGTCATTGTGGGTAACCCTCCTATTGGTTAAGGGTTAAAGTCCCTGCAGTTGTGGGGCCCTAGGGTTATTAGACTATCCTAGAGAAGTTGACCCTAGGTGAGTCATTGTAAGTCGGGGAAATAGTCCCCACCATTGTGTTAAGGATAAACCTCCTTGTTGATCGGAGGAGGCAAAGTCCCCACAAGTTGTGGGGCACTAGAGTTATTAGACACTCCTAGAGATGTCGGCTCTAGTAAGTAATTGTTAAGTGAGGCCAACATGTTGGAGTGGGTTTCAATTGAATGAAAGAATATAAATAGAGAGCGAGCCTCTCTATTTATTACACACACACTCACTCATTGGGTTGCATGAGTGAGAGAGGAGAAGCTCTCTCAGTGTGAGAGAGAGAGACATAAGCTATGGACATCATCTTTATGTTTTAGGGTTTTACTTTTGGTGGTGATTCTATCTCCGAGGAAGTTGCGGGGTTTTCACCATTTATGGTTTCCCCATGGATAAACATTGTGTTCATTGTCTCTTGTGTTTGATTGATGTACTTGTTATTCTCTTAGTTAAAGATCCTAATGTATTGCTAGCTTAATGATAAAAATCTAACATGAAATTAGAGCTAACCTGAGAAGAAGACATTGTGCAGCTATAGAAGATAGGGATTCTTAATTTTTGGGTCTCTCTCCACAATCCATCAGCAAAATTATGCTAGGATGACTCTCCATTGAAGAGCGCATCTTTTTGTGGAAGCGGAATTCGATTCTGAGCATTTTCAGTTTTGGTGTGGAAAATTAGGGCTTTCTACAGAAGAGGAATTTTTGAGTGAGCTCGACATAGGATTCTCCTCATCAAAATCGAATTTTATAGACATGGATCAAGTTTTTTGGTTGGGTGAAACTCCAAGAAATTCAAACCCTAGTTTGACCTTGAGCTAGAAAAACCCTAAATACTAAAACTGTCGAGTTTTGGTACATTCGCTATATATTGAGATTGGAGAAGGCTCAAGAGCTGAAAATGGTAGAGGACGAAGATAAAATATTGATTTACACTGTGTCCAAATTCAGCCTCAGATTCGCTATATTCTGGGAGATATGATCCCTCCAAGTTAGGATTCCATCCTCTTCCAAAATTCATCCATAAACAGGACACCTGGAGTGAATTTCTATATCTTGGGCTACAAAGGTCCAAATGAAATTTTTGAAGATGTTCCAGAAAGGGCACAGAAAGTACATTTTGTGGTCTGGGATTCAAACTCAGAAGATGAACCAGCAACATGTGGAAGTCCATACAACTTCGTTATTCTGAACAGTCCTGTAATAGGTCACCTTGGGAAAAAAATCATAAGTCCCAATTGGTGAAACCAATTTTGATGAAACCTATGGTGTTGGATCAAGGACATGCGAGGATACCTCAATATTATTTTTCAGAAATAGACGAGTAGTACTTTCAGAGATACCGCAAAAAGTGTAACAGGCATTTCTGTAAGAGAAATTGGAAAAGTAGGGCTTCTTATTTCGGGAGATTCCCTCCACTATTTTCAGAAAAGGAGTACATTGGAAAGCTTTCCTTAAAGAGATCTATATTTATATCTAATCATAACTGAAAGATTCCAAGTTTTGAAAATTAGGGTTTCTCTAACAAACCCTAGATCAGCCAGCTCCGGAACTAGGACGGGCACCTCAAATCGGTAAGATCTAATATTTTTCTATTTTCATTTGAGATTCTCATTTCAAAGTGATCTATTACATCAGCTTGATGATAATCTTGGTGAAGTTGACAAGTTCCAAGCATGGAAGTATATGATCTCTCTAGAGAAAATGAATTGGACACCTACATGAGTAGAGAGGTTCCAGTTCCAAAGGGAGATGAGGCTAGAAGCCTTACACAAGAAGAACTTGGTCAAGGCCAAGAAGATAATTTTTGATTCAATCACGGATCAACTTGTACCACAAGTTTATTCCCTAAAGACACCGAAGATGTTTGATTCCTTGACCAAGCTATTTGGAGGGAAGAACATAAATTGGAGTATGACCTTAAGAAAAAAGTTGAAGAATGTGAAGATCCATCATGCAAAGACCATACAGTCATAAGGGTCTCTCAAATCAATGAACAAATTGAAGCGGTAAAATAAGAAGTGAAGAATGTAGAAGTAGTGATAGCCATCTTGAATGGCATCCCAAGATTATGGAATTCATTCATGCGAGGAATAAGTGATTACTTTCAGCAGGCTCTGGGAAGAAGAAGAAGCTCGAATCACAAGAGAAGAGAAGATGTGAACAATTGAAGATCAAGATCCCACTATCCAAAGAAGATCCCTCAAGCAATGAAGAATATGAAGAACTCAACTCTTGAAGAAACTCTTATCCATCTTAGCATTTGGATGAGAAATGATGAATGAAGAAGATGATGAAGCTAAAGGCTCAAGAAGGAGCCTACCCACGAAACAAATAAAGATAAGTATTCAATTGTCATTTCATGATATTATTTTTGTTATGCATTTGTCTTTATTCAGTTAATGTATTATGCATGATAGAATGTTTGCATTAATGATAGTATACTACTAATATGCATGTAATGGGTAAGTAGCTCATGGTGCTATACAACTCTCCATTGCTACTTATCTAGAACGAAACCTCTTTGCTGACATATTGGATTAGTGCACAATCTCAATGTTGTCTTGGTAGAGATGCAAGGCATCTAGAAAAGTTTCTGTGAGATATGGATGAATGTTGTATTGGCTAAAGTAGTTGCATGATCATATATTTATGCATAAGAATTTTCCATTATGAATATTCCTTATCCAATGTCTCTAACCATGTAAATGCATTTGAATTGTAAGAAAGATCGCATAAATAATCGCCTACAAGCAAAGAAGGATGAGACTTGTTCCAAAGAACAAGTGACAACATTTCAAAATGAAAAATAATATGACGAATGCAGCGACATCATTGATGCAGAACCTTTCAAGAACAAAGGGAAGATCAATTCAAGAAGAATGATGTCTAGGATGCAGTATCGATACGTGAAGGAAAGTTCGTAGTTCCATCATGTAGTAGATGGAAACATCGTGGGATATAAGGCAAGATTCGCAGCACGAGGCTTTTCACAAAAATGAGGCATAGACTACAAAGAGACATTTGCAGCCACTGCAAGTGAAGACACATGACAGGTAGAATCATGTGTGTAAATGAAAGAAGGCCTTGTATGAGCTCAGAAGACACCCATGAGATAAACACATACATGAGGAGCTTGATGAAGATCTGAACCTTTGCTACAAGGTTGATAAAGGATGACAAGCTCACAGATGGGTGCAAGAAGAAACTTTGAAAAGGTTCAATATAGAGGATCTTGGTATCCAGTGATCCTAGATGGATACATAGAAGATTAGTAGCATAGGAAGCTACTTGTCACTCCGGTACACAATGTTTCAGTGCATAGAGTATGGAAGATAGAGGGAGTGACTGCAGAAGATCCTAAGGTTTGACATGGTATGACAGGATGGACAGATTACTGATGACTCTAGGCTTTAGGGTGTGTGCAAGAAGTTGAGGGTCTCTTTTGGCACGTTAGATGCAAAACAAAACTGAAAAAACAGGCATCCATCAACTTGCATGGATATTTTGAGACACTTACACAATGAATCTTGCGATCAGTAAAAAACAAGAAATGTAGGAAATTGAATGACCTTTCCAAATATATATATTTTTTCTATTGAAAATCCTATTAACTATCTAAAGTTAGATAAATTTTAACGGGAACTTTTTATTTTTTAGAGAAATTATGTGGTATATGTTTTTGTGGGTGTAGCGTCTGAGTGTCTAAATGATGGAATAAACTTACAAAAACTGGTATACATATAGAGAACATATAGGACTAGTGCACGACTATTTTTCTAATAATAAAAATAATATTTTAATTTTTTTTTAATTATCTAAGAGATCAAACCTCGAAAACAGTATGTCAATTGTGGGTGCAGCATTTGAATGTCTTAATGCAATTATTTGGAAATGGGTTTTTTATAGCATGTAGAGGTTGGTGTTCTTTAGTGCACCATACAATTATTTTTTTAAATGGTTGAGAAACGAAAGAGATATGGACGAAACACTACCAGTGTGTTTTTTGAGTTGAGGAGTGATGACAGAAGATAAATAAGAAAAAAATAGAAAAAAATAATGTATTCTTGTTAAAATTTACATATTTAGAATCTGCAAAAAAAACCATATCTGTTTCTAAAATCTCATAAAAAATGGAGGTGTGCAGCATAATCAGATGAACCGCTAAACATGAGCATATTGAAAATTTGGATATAATGCTGAATTTGCCATGGTTTATCATACTCCAAGGCACAAGCATGTTGAATCCGAAGCAAAGTACAAAGCAGACACATAGGCATAGGAATTCCATGAAAGCATGGGTGGAGGCTCGGCCTTATCATTTGGAGGGAATAAATTTTTGAATTTAAACAATACGTGAGCGTGATTTAACTAAACAAAACGCGTGCATGTTATATAGAAACAAAACGCGAGCGTGTTATTTGCATACAAATCATGTGCGCATTTTGTAAAACCAAAAATAGCGTTCATCATCATTTTCATCTTCGTCATCATCTTCAACTTCATCATCATCATCATCATTAACATGATCATCATCTTCAACTTCATCATCATCAACATCATCAACATCATCATCACCATCAACATCATGAACATGATCATCACCATCGTCGTCATCAACATCATCATCATCATCACCTTCCTCATCATCTTCATCATCATCATCAACATGATCATCATCTTCATTACCTTCATATTCATCTTCATCATCATCATCATCATCACCTTCCTCATCATCATCATCGTCATCGCCATCACCATCATCATTATCCTCATCCTCATCCTCATCATCATTATCATCATCCTCATTCTCATCGTCGTCATCAGCTTCATCATCACCATCATCATCATCATCATCATCAACATGATCATCATCATCACCATCAACATCATGAACATCATCATCACCATCATCATCATCATCATCATGAACATCATCGTCATCACCATCATTGTCATCATCATCATCATCCTCCTCGTCATCATCATCACCTTCCTCATCATCAACATCACCATCACCATCATCATCATCATCAACATCGCCATGATCATCATTATCATCTTCATCATGTCCATCTTCATCATCATCATCTTCACCATCATCACCTTCATCATCACCATAGTCATCATCATCATCATCACCATTGCCATCATTGCCATCATCATCAACAACATTATCACCATCATCGTCATTGTCATCATCATCACCATCATCATCACCTTCATCATCCTTATCATAATCATCACCATCAACATCATGAACATCATCATCATCATCATCATCATCATCATCACCATCATCTTCATCATCATCATCATCATCACCATCATCATCACCATCCTCCTCATCATCATCATCACCATTGCCATCATTTCCATCATCATCATCAACATCATCATCACCATCAACATCAACATCATGAACATCATCATCATCATCCTCATCATCATCACCATCAACATCATGAACATCATCATCATCATCATCATCATCAACTTCATCATCATTCATCATCATCATCCTCATAATCATCATCACCATCAACATAATGAACATCATCATCATCATCCTCATCATCATCACCTTCATCATCATCATCATCATCATCATCCTCATCATCATCACCTTCATCATCATCATCATCCTCATCCTCATCATCATCATCTCCAACAACATCATGAACATCATCATCATCATTCTCATCATCATCCTCATCCTCATCCTCATCCTCATCCTCATCATCATCATCACCGTCAACATCATGAACATCATCATCGTCATCCTCATCATCATTATCATCATCATCATCAACATGATCATCATCATCACCATCATCATCGCCATCATCTTCAACTTCATCATCATCATCATCATCAACATGATCATCATCATCTCCATCATCATCGCCATCATCTTCAACTTCAGCATCATCATCATCATCAACATGATCATCATCATCTCCATCATCATCGCCATCATCTTCAACTTCAGCATCATCATCATCATCAACATGATCATCATCGTCATTATCTTCATCTTCATCTTCATCATCATCATCATCATCACCATGATCATTGATCATCGATCATCATCATCAACATCGCCATGTTCATCATCATCAACATCATGAACATCATCAGCATCATCATCCTTATCATAATCATCACCATCATCATCATCCTTATCATAATCATTGCCATCACCATCATCATCATCATCATCATCATCACCATCATCTTCATCATCATCACCATCAACATCATGAACATCATCATCATTCATCATCATCATCATCATCATCACCATCATCTTCATCATCATCACCATCAACATCATGAACATCATCATCATTCATCATCATCATCATCATCATCACCTTCATCATCATCATCATCATCATCATTCATCATCACCATCAACGTCGTGAACATCATCATCATCATCCTCATCATCATCACCATCACCATCAACATCATCATCATCATCATCATCCTCATCATCTTCCTCATCATGAACATCATGACTATCATGAACATCATCATCATCCTCATCATCATCATCACCATCATCATCATGAACATCATCATCATCATCCTCATCATCATCATCACCTTCATCATCGTCATCATCATCATCATCCTCATCATCATCATCACCATCATCATCATGAACATCATCATCATCATCCTCATCATCATCATCACCTTCATCATCGTCATCATCATCATCACCATCATCATCACCGTCAACATCATGAACATCATCATCCTCATCCTCATCCTCATCATCATTCATCATCATCATCATCATCATCACCTTCATCATCGTCGCCGTCATCATCATCATTCATCATCACCATCAACATCGTGAACATCATCATCGTCATCTTCATCATCATCATCATCATCATCATCATCATCACCATCAACATCATCCTCATCATCAACGTCATGAACATCATGAACATCATCATCATCCTCATCACCATCAACATCATGAACATCATCATCATCATCCTCATCATCATCATCATCACCTTCATCATCATTGTCATCCTCATCATCATCATCATCACCATCAACATCATGAACATCATCATCACCTTCCTCATCGTCATCGTCATCCTCATCCTCATCATCACCTTGAACATCATC
>LPNX010442746.1:4020-54149 GCA_001517045.1 Pseudotsuga menziesii
TTTTTATAAAAAATTTATTATTTGTCTCGGGCCTACAGTTGATTAATTGTCTCTATGGTTCATATAGGTTTGTTTAGTTGGTGTTTTATGGATTTTTTTCAATCTTCCATGAATTCACGGAGGATTGAAAAAAATCGGGCAGCATTTCAGCTTGCCCGGGACACATTTCAAAATTAAACCGGTAGCATAAACGCTACTGGTTGACATAATTTATATATATATATATAACAAATTAACAAAAAAATTCAATTTAACTACAAATTTTCAAAAATCCGGCAGCATTTCTGCTTGCCGGTACACATTTTAAATATGAAAATTATAAAAACATACATTTACCAAATTTTAAAACAAATTTTATAAATTTATAAAAAAAATAAATTTAAATTCCATTTAAATTGAAAAAAAATTATTTAAACTGTTACCTCTTGGCTCTGACGCCATCGTGACGAGGTTGGGTTGCTTCGGGGTGCTTGGGTTGCTTCGGGGTGCCAATCCTTATGCCGCTATTCTGTCGTTCCTCGATCGAGCTTCCACAGTGAAAAATTTGTCAAAGAAACGGCCGCGGCCCCCGCGGCCTATTTTTATAATTTTTTTGAAAGAGGCACCTTGGTCGAGGTATAGACCTCGACCGAGGTTTGTACCTCGACCGAGGTCCATACCTCGACTGAGGTCCATACCTCGACCGAGGTATTTCTTAACCCTCGGTCGAGGTATTAATACCTCGACCGAGGGTTAGAAAATACCTCGGTTAAGGGCTGAAAAAAACCTCGGTCGAGGGCTTGATAAAACCTCGGTCGAGATATTAAGACCTCGATCGAGGGCTTGTTAAATCCTCGACCGAGGTACGTTTTTCTATTTTTGCCGAAATGCGCTTGCCAAAAATTGTTACCCAGGTCCGCGGATTCACCCCCCACAAAGTTAACAGGTTGCGACTTTGCATAAAGACTTTTAGATGCTCCATTCTAGGCCACTGGTCAATCGGGGGATCATCCATGATCGAGTCTTCCCACACCCTGATGTGTTTCCCGTTCCCCGGGATCCATGAGAGCTTGGGGGAGAAGAAGGAAATAACTTTCGACAGAATTGAGAAAATTGCAGATCCTTTCCTAAACCTCGAAGGATTGTCTAGACTTCTCAGACGACTCCCGGAGAAATATTTTTTCCAGAGGGCAGTTTTACACCAGGATGGTTTTCCAGAGATGATGTTCCAAAGAACTTTAGCTCCCAGAGCTAAGTTTTGTGACGCCAGATTCCTGATTTGTAATCCACCCTGAATCCAAGGCTTGGTTATCTTTTCCCAGCTAACCAGGGGAAGCTTCTTCTCATTCTGCTTTCCCCCTTTCTAGAGGATTTTTTTGAGCATTGCTTCAATACTGGCTATTATCCCTTTTGGGGCAAGAAGGATGGAGCATTGATAAATGGGAATACTGGTCAGCATTGCTTTTATGAGGACCACTTTCCTAGATGGGTTTAACCAAGCCGCCCCCCAGGTGCTGATCCCGCTTTTGATTTTGTCTAAGATTGGGAGCTAGGAGGAAGACTTCGGTGAGGATTTGAAGATAGGGACTCCCAAATACTTGAAAGCATCCCATTGAGTCTTACCTTCAATACCCAGAATTCTGCTGATATCCGCCATCTCTCTAGGATTGCAGTTCCAACCTATAATTTGGCTTTTCCTCTAATTGATTAGATTTCCAGAAGCTTCTTGGTAGAGATCCAATTCCTTTTTGAAGAGTTTGGAAGAATGCACACTCACCCCCTCCAGCAGAATTGTGTCATCGACAAATTGGGCATGGTTTACATCTTTAACTCCTCTGGCAATGCGTAACCCAATAAGATCATTATTGAGTTGGATTTGATTCAATTGAAAACTAAGCACCAAGGCTTGAATGGCATAGAGAAGAGGAGAGATAGGGCAGCCTTATCAGAGACCCCTGGAAGCTTGAAAAAAATTTGCAGTCCACCCATTGACCAGAGGGGCGATCCAAGGGGATCTAATACAGGCTTGAATCCATCTAATGAAGCTTGGATCAAAGTCGAACCTTTGCATTACCTGAAAGAGAAATTCATATCTAACTCTATCAAAGGCGTTAGCTAAATCCAGTTTTATGATCATACCTTTTTCCCGATGTTGTATGCTAGAATGGATTGCTTCTTGAACTAGGATGATATTATCAGCAATGTGCCTCCCTTTTACAAGGCCTCCTTGGTTTTCCGGGATGATGACAGGAAGGACCTCTTTGATCCTGTTTGCAATGAATTTGGTGATGATTTTATAGCCAATGGTACACAGCGAAATTGGTCTGAACTTATCAAAAGAGGTGGCTCCTTTTTCTTTACGGATAAGAGCGAGGAAAGCCGAGTTGGTGCTCCCCCCTAACTTGTTGTAGACTTGATACTTTAAGACCATTCTATAAAGGTCATGCTTGATGGTTTTCTAGCACACTTTGAGGAATTTGGCTGTGAACCCATCCGGCCCCAGCGCCTTGTCGGGCTCCATACTTGCCAAGACCAATTTTACTTCTTTTTTCGAGACCGAAGCCATGAGTTTCCTATTAATAGAATGATTGACCAAAGTGGGGTCCGATTCTAGGATGGGGGAGAGGGGATCTCTAGGATCCTCTTCAGCATATACCTTCTGGAAGTGATCATGCGCCACCTTTTTTATCTCTTCAAACTCATGGATTGTTTGTCCTTGGATCTGGATCTCTTTTATGGCTTTGCAGTTTTTTCGACCTTCTGCTTGTTTATGGAAGAAGGTCATGTTTCTGTCCCCAACCTTTAACCAAAGACATACTGACTTCTACCTCATATACTCTTCCTCGTTCCTATAGGCAGCATTTAGATTACGACGGAGGCTTGTTTCTTTTTCTAGGCTGGCGAAATCTAGCGGCTGAGTTGCTTGCATATTTGGTGTCTTTCTAGACTTTGTTGTGCTTCAATCCTTTGGGATGCAGGAGACTTCAAAGAATTAGCCCAAGCTTTGAGAGATTTTTTAAGCCTCTAAAGCTTCTCTCCCTAGATATAAAAGGGCGAGCCAGAGACAGGGGCATCCCAAACCGAATTAACAAGATCGTGGAACCCATCCTGAGTGATGCAGCTTGGGCTAAATCGAAAGGGAATGGGGCCAATATTTTTTTCTTCTGCCATCAAGAAGAATTGGCTTGTGATCCGACATGCCGAAGGCCAATATGGAGGAGTCCAATCTAAACCCAAGCATTGAGAATGATTGCTGGACTAGAAACTTGTCCAGTCTGGCTGCAATATGTCCAGGGCCAGTTCTTCTATTGGTCCATGTGAATAGACCCCGAATACGTTTGACATCATCAAGATCCCAGTCCCTCATAATGTCTTCCACATTTTCTCTAAGATGGTCTCTGACTATAGTTCCTCCTCTTTTTTCCTTGACACTGAGTGTTATGTTAAGGTCCCCAGCCAGGAAGAGGTTTAATGGGCGCTGGGAAGAAAAAACTTCTTGGATGCTTTCCCCACAATGTTTTTTTTTCTGAAATCAAGACCGAGACATAGACATAGACATTTAGAATACTAACGTGAGTACGAGACTCCTTGTGATGCATAGTGGAGAGAGTCCATTTTGTATGAGTAATGGACTGGACCAACTCAAATGAAGCTTTCTTCCAGAGGGTGCTGATACCTCCAAAGGCGCCTCGAGCGCTCCTAGAAATGCCTTCACTATTTTTCCAGAACATCTGGATAGACTGGAGGAAGTCCCCTTCCTCCATTTTTTTCTCCTAGATCAGAAGAATGTCGGGATTAAAAATTCGGATTAAATCTCTCATTGCTTCATATTTTTTCCTACTCCCTAACCCTCTACAGTTCCAGGAGACAATCTTCATTATTTACCTTTGGATAGTTTGCAGCCCCTTTGGCCTGCCCTTGTTGTCTTGTATACCTGGAATTCATCATTGCTTCAATCGTAGCTTGTGCTCCAATAAGCTTGTCCTTGTAGGTGGCTTCCTCTCTTCGTTCTTTGTCTGTTTTCCTCCCCTTTTTGGATTTTTTTTGCGAAGCCTGCGACTATGCAACTTCACCATCCTCTTCTTCCGAGGCCTCCTCATATGAAGTAGGGATCAGGGACTCAGGTTGACTGTTTTCTTCTTGATGTTTACCTTTGTTAGGTGGGATTTTTCCTTCTGCATTGGATCTTGGCGGATCCCTAGTCTCGCAATCCAAGGCCTCATCCTGCCTTGGATCCAAGGTTTCGTTTGCATGAGCGGCATAACTGTTTCCTTCTTCATTTTGGGATTTTTTCGGTGCATCTTCCTTCCTTACATGACCCAAGTTTCTTTTTTTTTCCTGAATCTGCCTTGCACTGGTCTTGGTTCTCTTTGCCTGTGTACAACCTTCTTATTGGTATTTTTCTGTTAGATCTATCAGTCGCTTAGGACAACTATTTTGGAAGTTCCCATACTCATGATAATGGCGACATTTGAATGGAAACTGCTCATAATCCAGCTTTTGAAAGTGCTTCCATTATCCCACCGTAAGCTTGTGTAATACCCCCTTGACATTGCTTTTATTTGCATGCTTTGAAAAATATTTTTGTTATGTAATGAGTTATGAAACTCAAAAAAAAAACTCAAATGACATTTGCACAACAAACATTTTTATTTATTTATTAATAAAGAAAAATAACACTTGGAGAACTCAACTACATGAGGGGACACCAACCATGACACCAAAGAACATGTGTAAGCAAGCTAGAATGATTGATACCAATCAAATCCAATCCAAAACTCAACAACCGGACAAGATCTTAAATCATAGGGATTTAAGGATCTGATTGGAGATTTGATTGGGATGGCATAAGACCTAGGCAAAGCTATTTATATGAGTGCACTGGAATAGCACAAGATGCCATGTTGTGCACGGGGAAAATGATGATGAGTGCATGTGTTGAGCGTTTTTCATTTTATAAGTCCATCGTGAAAACTTGCTACACACTCGAGGATTGAGTTTCGCGAGGAAGTTACTTGCTGTTCTAGTGCATGGTTGGTGATCCAGCTTGGGGGTGGAGCGGACCAAACCGTTGAGTTGCTTCCTCCTATGGTTGGGAGGTGTTGATTCTCCAAGTGTGTTTTTCCCTGAATTCAAGTAAGTAGATCTGATTTATTTTCTCATACACTTCAGCTTGACTTATGGTTGTTTGCCTACCAATGAAATGAACCCTAAATGGGCTATTGCTAGATCTTTAAATTGTACTTTATGAAATTATGATCTATGTGTATTTAGTCGAAAATCAAGTATCTAGTAGCTACACATTTTCTTTAAATCTAACTAAACTTTTTGGAACAAATCATATAAATATTAGTTTAAATTGTTACATAGAGTTTATGTGAATGCACTGGTTTTTAAAGTTCGATCTGTTATATATATATTTCTTTTAATATAAAGGCCTAGATCCATCTCTATTGGCAGATTTAAACCAAGGTTTGCTTTGTACTGCATGTTATCAGGGTTTCGACTCCTTCGTATGCTTACGGTTTTGGTTTCTACCTCACATTAGTCCTTACTCTTTCTAAAATTTCTTTTGCATGATCAATAAAATATCTTGACAGCCAAAACAAACCCTTCTTTGTGTTGTTTTTGAATAATTAGAAATTTTCTGATGTAAGGGGTTGTTACAATATGTTATGAGAGCTTTAGGTTCAAATATCTCACATGAGGGATCATCATTTTCTTTTCCTCATTAGAAGGTGAATGTTGTCTGTCGAAAGTCATTTCTTTGCATTTAAAGTGAAAACTACGGTAATGTTGCAATACTGTTCTAGTTGGTTTAGCAATCTATGAAATCCGAAATAACCAGTTCTATCTCTTAGCAAATCTTGCGTGTCTTTTTTTCCTTTTGGTAAAAAGTAATGGAGACACCCCTGCTATAAAACTAAAGAGTTGTCTAAAACAGCGATGATTTCGCCCGGACGACGGTGAGATACCGACGAAATCGTCCGCTCCCACATGGGCCCGGACGACACAGTTCAATAGGCGAGATTCGACTTGGGTGGCACAGTCCACCCGGTGAGATTTGAATAACCTCTAGCCGGGCACGCCGTCACTGCATGGCGTAGTTTGGAACATTTGGGTTGGTCATTTCAATTTTTTGAATTACACCAACTCTGTTTCCTCCCGCGATTCGGATGCCCAGCTAATCAGTGGAGTTCTGCTAGTGTCGCTCTCCAGTTTCAGGGACTCCCTCCACCAACACCCCAATCTCTACAGATTTAAAGTAATGGCATACGCCACCGCCAAATTTGCCTCCGGAAGGCTGGGCAAATCATTCTTCTGGAAGTGCGTTCTCAGGGAGAAACAGTGGTCGTCACTCAATAAATCAAAGAAGAGATAAATCAGAAGAGAAATAAGAAATAATAAGAGATCAATCAGAGATTTCAGGTCAGGACTCGGAGAAATCTCCAATGCCCACCACGCCATCATAGTCAGGTTCTTGGGAGGCTGCTGCGAGGGAGAAGAATAATATCTGGTCTACGTATACGTCCAGGGATCGAACCTTGCGGACTGCCTCATGGTCAGCAGGGCGCCCGGATTCACAGTCCTTGGCTCCTGGATTTCTGGATGCAGATCGCCATAGACGTGGCGCAGGGGCTGGAATACTTGCACAACGATAACAAAATCAATTACATAACTACATAAAATCCAGCAGCATTCTCGTCACAGAGCCCAGATATGCCATTTGGGCGCCTCTTATCTTGCCGAGGAATACAACACGGAAGGGGCCGAAGCTTTGCCTAAACAGTTCAGCATGAAAAGTTAAACTTCCGGAAATGGCCATGTTAGGTAAGAAAAAATCCAATTAAAGGCCCCGATGAGTATGGAATCAGAAACGAAAGATAGTTCCGATGGAAGTCCCGCTTCGAGAAGTTCTGAACCGCCATAATGACTATGCCCAATTCTGGCGAATTTGTCTAATGGATGAAGGGCCTGATAGACGTACCTTCCCTCGACGTAACTTCCTTACTGACTAAGTTACGAAAGCAAGCTGGATTGTTTTATGTGTTTCTTGTGGTGTCTATGGGTCTCGGGATGAATACAATAGATAGGAAATGTTATTAGAATGATGGCGACCTTTCACTCCAAGACCTGAATCTGATTGTGTATTAAATTTTTGGGCCACGAACCGATAAGGTATTTTGCGGACGAGGGCGGCTATGGTATTAAGAGAATAGAGCTTATACAGACTAGTCAATCCAATTCTGGATTAACGGGTATGCATAAAGTGTGATGCACCAAAGGCAAATGAACAGACATGCATAGATGTTGAAACAACAATTGCAACAATTGTAGGTCAAGGATGGAAATGATGATTGTCATGATGTAGGCCAAGAATAAGAACCATTGGGATGATGAGAGAATAATTCTATTCTGGTAAACCCCAAGGAAGATAAATAATCCTGTTTGGAAATAGAATTTAAATAAAATTTCCTTCAAGGGATCAAGTTTCTTGGCTAAGAAGTCAATACAAAAATAGGGAATCATAGATAATCGAAATAACACCATAACAAATAACAAAAGTACATGATTGTAAACTATAAATGTATTCAATGTCTTATTTATGAAATGAGTATATTATTTCTCCTTATGAGTATAATTTGGTTCCATGATATGGTTGTATGCTTGTGAGTACGAAATTATGCATATTCCAACATAAAAGTAAAAAAATGCATGCCAGAGGAAGTGAGAGGCCCAATGTGCAAATTAGACTACATCATTTGGTATTAAAGTGATTAAAAAGGTTTAATAAAGGAATGATAAAGTGACAAGGCTTAAAGAAGATGACCTCTATGATGTTACACGAGTGAGAGTAGTAGAAATGGCAAATAAGAGGAGGAAGAACAATCACAAATAGAGAATTGTAGGAGTTTAGAAGAAGAATATCGTAATTAGAAATTAGACAACATAAGTTGAGGAAAGTGGCCTAGAACCAAAAGATGAAGATGAAAGTGAACAAGTGGGTGAAATTATATTAGGTGAAATTCTACCACAATTGATAAGGTTCTTCAAAAAAATGTGAAGTAAGTTGAGTGGAAGTTTTTTGTTGAGATGGAGGATTAAAAAAGATACAATGATTGATTAGCTAAGTAAGACAAGGAAATCATTTTCTACAAAGTGTTAGAGAGCATGTTTTTTAAATTTTGGGATGGTTCATAGTGGATCCAACCCACTAGAACATTGTGTTGCCAAAGAGTCAATAGAAGAATGTTGGAAACTTTTTTGTGGTAGGATGCTTTTAATTTGGCATGTACCTAATACTTCTTTTTCTTTCCACTATTGTGATTGAGTGCTTCTTGTTTCAATTTACTAATTTGAAGTGACAATTTGTTGTTGGTTATGGTGGTAGAATTGCACATTTGCTCACAAGCAAATTTTTCAATTTAGGGATGCTTTTTAGTTTCATTGAATTTAAAAATAGGTTACCATGATATGATTGTGTCTTAGTGTATAAAAAAGCAATACATGGCTATCACATGTGCTTTCATTGGTTACCATTATTTGCATATTGTGAAATTCAAATCCTTCGTTGTTGTTTTTCTCTTCTACTTGCCATAATGTCTAGCAAAGCAAAAAAATGCAAGCACTCTTCCACTCAGAGGCTCTTGTTAGTGTGGTAAGTTTTTTCTTCTCCAAGTTATCTCCAATATGTGCATAATCGTAAGCTAACATTTATTTACTCATAATGGAATGAAGGATGAAAGATGATGAGGTGAGCAATGCCATTTAATTGGGTGAGTGTTAATACAATCTCTACCATGGTTTGATTTCTTAAAAATTTGGTCGGTGCCATTGATAAATGGTCAATGGTTAAGTGGTCATGGAAAAAGTCTTCAAGTTTCATTAATCGAGGCAAGAATGCTTCAAAACAATTCCACTAACTTTTTATGAACATAATAAACCTAAATTGCAAGGGCTAGTGGCAAAAGAGTGAAATCATTGTTTTTCACATAGTTCCACCCAAATCATGGTTCCACTTATGTTTTCACCATCCCAATGGTATTGGAATTTTCTACTTCAACTTAAAACACCAAATTTTCTATTGTTGCATCATATTGATTGAAACCATAGATTTTGTTTTGTTGGATTTCGGTGAACACTATTTGTCATTTTGTCAGTTGCTTAAACAATGTTGTAGTAAAACATGGGCTACATTCGGGAAGGACACCCCTCTTCCTATGATAGATTTTGGTGTGGTTCCAACAAAAATCATAGTTTCTTTCATGATTCCATCCCGATCATGGTTCTACTTATGATTTCACCATTATCAAAGCGGTTTGGGCAGTCTTCAAATCCATAACCTTAGAAAACTTGGAACTAGCCAATTTGATTACAACTTGCAATTTGACATCATCTTTCTTGGAATTTGTTGATTCATACCTTTATTGCTATGGACATACATACCCCACAAATTCACTCTCCTACTTATAGGAAATAATTTTAAGCAGATTGTATGTATTGGCATACTCAAAAAAAAATTCATACTTAGGAGAGTGGATGTATGCTAAGTAGATATATCCATAACCATAAGGGGAGAGATACTTTACTTTCAAGAAAAATAGTGTTAGATTATCAAAACCTAGTAGCAATGTTAATCAATCTACTAAAAAGTGCATAGTGTTTTCCATTTTGTGAGATAATTAGCCCATGCCTAAGCTCTAATGTAGACTCTACCTCCATATGATATTAGATTAACATATTTAAGCACTTGTTAGTACCTAAGTGTGTGGAATAAGCATGTACTGTTATGCTATAAAAATCCCGAAGGTGCTTTGCAATGCTGATCAATACAAAAGTTGAATGGCATAAAAGTTTAATATAGACTCCAAATTAGGCCTAGAATTTGAATTTTTGTGGAACATTTTTTCACTCTGAAGACCTATTTGATACTTGATTAAAATTTTGGTGATATGCATACATACAAATTATTATTAGATCATCAATTTCATATTCTTAAATAACTCGTCATTTTTAACTGTAGTAAGTTATTAACTCATGTAGAGGTGGCATGGGCTCTTAGTTTAGAGGCTCCATCCTAAAATTAATTTTATTAAGAGAGTAAGTTTACTTGAAGTATGTGACAACTAGTTACATATGTGGATTTATTTTTTACGAGTGTAGTAAGTTATTAACTAATGTAAAAGTGACATGGGATATTAGTTCAGAGTCTCCATTCTAGAATTAATTTTACTAAGGGAGTAAATTTACAAAAAGTGTAACCACTAATTATAGATGTGAATTCAAGATCAATAAATTCATAAAAAATCATCGTGAGAATTAAAACCCTTCTCTCATTTTTTTTTACATTCACTCTCATTTGACCCCTTTTATCTCAAACTTCTTGATCATTCTCTCCACTATCTTCATGTTGAATGTTGCCAACAATGAATTTTTTGAGAGGTTGTCCAAAAATACGACACTTTGGAATTTCCTGAATCCCACAATTCAATGAAGACAGAGTTTAGATTATCCAAAGCTTTGATGGATTTTTCAAGCATATGGGTCTGGGTTTGGGTCTTTTTGAAATGTGCTAAAACCTCTAGGACAGAAAAAAACACCAAAAAAAATATAAAATGTTGTGGTTTTAGGCAATTTCATTTTAATTTTATTTATTTATTTTATTATTATTTTTAAATGTAGGATCCAAAATGATATATATATATATATATATATATATATATATATATATATATATAAAAAGAAGTCAAACAAAAATGCATAGGTAAACCATTAGCAATTATGAATTTTATATAAAACTTAAAATGAGGGAATGAAAAGCTCAAGACTAGCATCAAATATCCATGCGGATGGAATCTGATATTCCTCCAAATTCCTATATTACAAGAACCTCCGAATATCCTTCAGTTTGTTACAGTTTTTTTTTTCAAGATTGCCTTATATCTTCAATTTGTGGGAAATTGAGAACGACTGCGGGATCATCGGGATTCGGCGCATCCACAAAGGACTCATCCATGCTCATATTCTTGTTCATCTCATCTTTGAGATGATGTAGGGCATCAGCATGAGAAGATTGTGAATTACGAATTTTTTGAAATATCCTCGCTACACTGTCCAGCTCCCTGTAGCTCTTCATCTTCATCTTTTTTCAAGTCCAAAATTGGAGAACTGACTTCCTGTAAACAACTATAAAAACAAGGTGAGCATATAAATAAACAAAGACATCCCCAATGCCCATTATAAGAAAATTAAAACAGCAAATGAGTTAATCATGTTTACTTCAAATGCAAAGCCTGTTACCTGATTAATTTGTATTTCAGAAGTTAACTCATCCCCTACAGCAACGTTGTCCTCCAAATGAGATTCTTGGCTCGCTTGAGTGCCTTCAGATAATTTAGAATTTACCCATTCTGATTCATTTGCATTATTGAACTCAAGAATTGCAAGTTCAACCTGGGTGCTCTCCCGAGTGTTTACTTGCTCTTCCAAGTTATCATCTCTGAATGGCATGCTTTCTTCATCTTTTCCCAGGTCAGAAGGTGAATTTCCTGTAGCCCTGTGTTCAGGTGCAAGATCTCCAACAATATCAACACCAATAGATTCTCCTTGTAAAGAAGGAGAGTCTACATCATTGGCGAATCTCGAAGGAGAACTAGGTACAACAACATCAGCTTCCAATCCCTGTTCCACCAGCACTTCTCTACATTTGGGATCTTGCTCCCCTTCCTATGAAGCAGACCTAACTGAACCATCATGCCTAGTGCGCTACAACAAAACTCCGTGATTAGCGTCTCTTTTAGCTTCCATTTTGAGCGTCCACTATCACGTTTAGTGTATTTTTCATCATTTTTTGGACAAAGTGGACGCTTTTCCACGAGATGGCGCTTTTAATGGCGTTATTTCCGTCCATTTTTAAATGTTGGCGCTATTTTTGATGCTAATTAGCATCCCAATTAATGTCCCAATTAGCGTCCCAAATAACATCCCATTTAGCGTTCCAAACAGCGTCCCAATTATCGTCCCAATTAGCATCCCAATTAGCACCCATTTTTAAAAGTTGACGCTATTTGGGATGCTAATTTGCATCCCAATTAACGTCCCAATTAGTGTCCCAATTAGCATCCAAGTTAACGTCCCAATTAGCGTCCAAAAAAACATCCCATATAACGCCAAGAATAGCCTCCAAAAAAATGTATTGAATAGCATAGCACCATATATTAATCCAGGGTTAGCGACAGGAATTGTGCCATGAATTTCGACAGGAAAAACATCCAACATAGTGCCAAGTATAGAGCCAGGAATTGAGCTTAGAAAAAATCCAGCACAATGCCAAGTATAGATCCAGGTATAATGCTTGGAATAATCATTAGAAATTTCGAAAGGAATCGCACTAGGAATTGCACTAGGTTTAGAGATAGGAATTGTGTTCGAAAAACGTATGACGTAACATTGGATATATCAATTTCAATGTCAATGATCATGATTCATGTGATAGTACTTTTTGATATTGATTTATCATAGTGGCACGTAAATGATTGTAGTCATGGCACGTAAAGGCACCCTGCATGTTGACTATAACAAACATCATCTTTTGTCCATGCATTTGCTCCCTAACTTTTGTGTAAGTGCCAATATTACCTAGCCTTAATCACTATCTTTCTCTAATTTTATCACATTAGCATGCACATGTTAAAACTACACTGTTTTGACTAATCGAGCTCCCATATTTGAAGGGGATTTGCACGTGACTTGCTGACATACAACCACCAACTATAAGGTGCCCCATTTGCATGTGTATGATTCAACCTAAGGCAAAATTTGCTATTAGAAATACACCTTGAAGTGCCAGAGATCCACTAGAGAAACCAGGCCATGCATATTAATTATTAGACATCTACTACAGGAATTACACCCTGTATTTGATTGAGTTACCCTATTGAGTGCACTATAAAAGATTGTGTAACCAGACCAATATTTGAGGAAGACTTGCAGCAGATATATTTACTACTGTCTTTCTTTGTGAATCAAATGAGAAAAAGTAATCTCGAGGTGTCTTCAAATTCCTTATTAAACTCTTTCTGATCATTGGTTGGACATTTACTGTTAATGGATCTGCTAGAAACCCATTCCTCTGGAACTATGCTATTGGGAGTGGGGAGCGGGAGGGGAGCAAAAAGTAAAATTTTCAAAAGCTCCCATTTTGGGAGTGTTTTTCTGTATAGTATATATTTTAATATATTTTGATGGATTTATATCTAAAAAACATGTAGGATGTTGAGTTAGCTATAGAATGCATGGATCAAACAATGTAACATCAATCATCTAGTAGTTGCAACTTATAACATTATCATCAATTGATCAACCATAAAAACCTTTGTAGGAGTTTGTTAAAGAAGGGAGGTACCATAACATTGTCATCAAACGATCAACCTAGTATAAGAGCTTTTAGTATAGGAAAGGAAGGGAGCGCCTCGGGAGAGTGCTACCAAAACTAGGAGCTCGCTTTCGAATGAAGTGAGCTTTAGGAGTGGGAGCGAGGGGGTGGGGGGTGATCCCATGCAACATAGCTCTAGAAGGCCTTTCTGATCAAAATCAACCATCTCCAGGACAGTAGGAATCACCTGACATTCCTTAACATCAATGGGTGTGTTTCTCATCATTGTTTCATTGAAACTTTAGATGTCTTTGTGTTGCAATGTCTTGTGGCCACTATGGTGGTAACCTTAGATTCTAGAGCATCAGAAGCTTCAGTGACCAGGGCATATGTTGAAGTGATTTATTCCTTTTCTTTTATGTCATGATCAAGTGAAGTGTCCTCCAAAGAGGAAGAATTTGCATAAGTCAAAATACTAGGATCTAAATGTACTCCCTGAATTATAATAACTTTTCCATCCTTCATATTGACTTTTCAAAGCTCTGGCCAAACCATCTTGATATTTTGACACACTACCAAATTCTATGACAAGCTCTTCTACGGAGTTGAATCTATATCCCAAACAAGGTTTGAATCGAAAAAGCGGACCCCATGGATCTAAAGTACCTATCTATTGCTTCAGGGACCACAATTATCATCAAATCATTCCCAACATTGCTTCGCTGACGTCTCCACCAAGCATTCCAGAAATGGTGATTGAAATCATCTTGAATCTGCCTTGATTTGATAAACAAACCAACAACATGAGCTGTCAATTAAGATGATGTTACCAATTATGTCCTTGCTATCATCATTCTTTGTATGCCAGTGCCTCATGTAACGAAGATGAACCAATAAAATCTATACATCAATTATTGTATGCCATGCTAGGCTTGCATAATAGTGGTAACATTATATTTGATGTAATGTCTCTTCATGTTTTGATTTGATCTTTCTAATCCTATATGTATTTCTTCTCTATGTTGTTTCAACAACCTTCAACCTCACGCTTTGACCTGTTAATATTCATCTCTGACTCGGACCTGTGTTCTAAACACTTTTCTATAATATAAATATCGCTCTAATGCTAAACTATGAGAGGAGGGAGAGGCACATTAATACAACTTTAACTTCAAAATAAAACACGTACATAGAACAAAAGAATAGAACATATAAACATGCTTCAACATGCATGGATTTAGTACTTTATTTCAATAGCAACCAAAAATTTCTTATATCTTCTATTCAATCACAAGAAATTGCATATTACAAAAAGAGTCTTCTTCCAAAAGTTTCAATGTTAATTAACTTAATGATGGTACCTCAACGTGGATCAATATCATTATCACATTATAACAGTTTTCATTAATCAATATAATTTTAATGTTCCTACTACAACATATTATCCCATTACCATGGGAATATCACAAAATAGTTTAATGTTATAACTAATTTAATTTTCATAAACAAATTAAAAAGCATTGAAACATCAAATATCTTACTACACATATCCAAGGATGAACAAAAGTGATCTAAGGTATCTTACAACCCACCAACCTCGGCTCCTTCTCTGTGGTCCTATGGCTTTCCTATCTATACGCCTCCTCTACGTGGGCTTGCATATGTCTTCTATGCAACTCATATTCCTTGGCCTACCTAGCCAGAGAGAGTCAAAATAGATAGTTATGCATATCAACTTAGCTACATTGATTTCAACAATATAGTTTAACTTTTTTAAGTTCAAGTCTTACACAGTTGGAAGAGCCTATTGCATTCCATTGCAAAGACTCAATCCTGAAATCACTTGTAACAAATTCAAGTTGAAATTATTTCATAATGGTAAAGAAATGGAGTTTAATATTTAAAAACAATATGGACATCTTCTGCATTGAGATTGCAAAAAACAAAATGTAGACTCCACGTCTTATTGTCTAACATATCTCTGCGATGTAAGCTATTTCAAAAAATTGTTGGTAGGAATTTTGTACAAATTATTATTCAATAAAGCTTATACACTTCTCAATTTCTAATTTTATAGGTCAGGTTATTTTATCATGACCTAAGTTATCAGTAGCCTTTAAAAACTCTTTGATAATAAAACCAACATATATCCATCTATAATGGATAGAGATGGATCAAATTGCTCAAGGTGCAAACCTCTTCTCAAATTTTGCACTCTAAAAAGGTTTGCACTTAAATATATTTGATCCTGTAGGCACATGGTGCATGGTAGATCATAATTTTAGATGAATCTATTATGGTGTATAGTGTCCAACGTTGATAGCCAAATAATATATGACCTACAAACTTAAATATGCAACTATTGTGAACGAAAGAACAATAGGAAATAATGTGACGAGAGTGAAGTGAATGTAGCTTACAACATTCAAAAGTCTCCATTCAAAAAGCGTGTCCATGCCGACTTTGGTAAACATGGAATTTTTTTTATGAAAAATCAATTAAAATAAGAATGGAAGGTAAATATAGTTCATAAAATCCCACCATCAACAAAGTTGTCAATCCTATTCCAACATTTGCTTGGGTTCAACATCAAGAAACAAAATGGGAATGAGCAACCAAAAACAACTGTAAGAGCGAGGGTTGTGGGAACATGAGGACTTGAAAGAGCCAACAATGCATTAGCTTGAACATATGGCTTCGAAGATGAAGGGTGTACTCAACTCGAGGGTGACATAGGATTTCTTAACCAAACATTTATAATTCTTGAATGTTTCATTTGCAAATGGTATATATTCTTATTGCTCATAGCCATTTTAGTTTTTTCGTTGCAAGTGGTTATTTATAATCATTGCTTGACATTAAAGACTGTTGTATGCCACTTTCTATGCTCGTCTCTTGGGTTCTCCATCCGTTTCAAATTTTTTAAGCATAATACTTCTTTTCTCTACCAAAAAGGAATGGAAGCTTGACTATTATTGTGAAGTTGGGTTCCATTTGTTCATAGCAATTATACTGCCGTGCTTCCAAAAAGAATTCTTCCGGCTTAAGCCTTGTAGCAATTGTTTTAATGCTTGTATATGCTCTTCACACTCCTGTATGACTATTCCCAAATAATTTTCATATCAATTCGCAAAATAAAACTATATATTTAAAGTTTCATCAAATTTTCATGTGTCAAACTATTGTACTAATTGAAGGAGACTTTTATTAATAAAGAGCTTCCAACTTTTAGTTAAATTTCATTTATGAAGTGAAAACATTATTAAAATTCATTTATAAAGTAAAAACAATATTAAACTTCATTTATGAAGTGAACACATTGTCAAAAGCCTCTAAAAGTGTCACAACTTACTTTTTTCCACGAATAAAAAAAAAGAATAATGTATGAAATATATACCTTGAGACTATAATCATATGTTTTTAAAGTTAATTCTCAAAATATTTCGGCAATACCTCACATAGACCTGATAGAAAAACGCTTGGCCTAAAAATCTAAAAACGAGGTCCACCGGGACCACTCAAGGAAAACGTGAAAATAAGTTTGGATTGCGTTTATATTTAGCTCCTACGTTACAATTGCAGAGCTTTTTGTATTTTTTGGCGCATTTTTTTCTTTCTCTATGATCATTTCCACCCCTTACCTCACTCTTTCCGCGGGGATCATCAAGGTTCTAGAGTTTTTAACTTGGAAAGGGATATTTTCCTCCTCGTCTACTGCTACTGCCACTGTCAGGTGAGTTTTTATATTCATCCGTTATTTTTCCCGTCAAAATTGTGATACAATTTGTGGCTTGTGTTTGTTTTCTGTGAGGGCTTGTGGTATTTTCTCAAATCATTGCTTTTTTGGCTAGGGAGCGATCTGGGCAAGCTCTCTTTTTTCTATGATTATTTTTATGTATAAATATTAAATCTCTATGTTTAAATCATGGTTTTTGCAATTTTTGGTCAGATGTTTTCCTGGGTACGGCTCGTCAATATAGATTTGTCAATTTTTCTGTAAGGGCTTGTGATATTTTTTCAACTCACTACTTTTTCGGCTAGGGTTTGAGCGATCTGGGCAAGCCCTCTTTTTTCTATGGTTATTTTTTATGTATAGATATTAAATCTCTATATCTAAATAAGGGCTTTTGCAATTTTGGTCAGATGTTTGCAAGAACTTCAACTATTTTAATATTCTTCACGCTTTTTAAACTAGACCCACAATAATAAAGTAGTAGAATAGCCAGTGGCATCATATTTTGAAGCGGTTAATACAGCAGATGCACAAGCACAAGTAGTGAAATAGTGAATGTGTATTTTTATTAAAAAGAAGTGGTTCAAGTAGCACGCCTTAAAACAGTTTATACTGTAGTTGCGCAAGTAGCATACCTTTTCTTTACTACATATTATATACGACACTAGTAGCACCAATAGAAGCAAGCGCAAATTAGCAAGCACAATAGTAAGATTGAGTGAATTAGGAATTTATGAATTGGATCCAAGAATATAGGATCATCGATCTTTTTTTCAAGTAAATCCAATACTAGCTGGCTGATCTACATGGTTGAAGCACTTTCAAAAGTCAGCATGTACTAATCGCTCCACCGCACTCCACCCCCTGGACATCGAATGGGCATAATATCCTAGCAATAGTAAGCGTGTCCACCCACCATCCAACGAGGTTATCTGATGGACCATCATAATCCCCTCCCCCATTCGGCAATTAAAGCCATCCATCCAGAGTACAACAATCTAAGCTAAAGGGAAAGGCATCCTCTCGGGACCATCATTTCATCCCTGGAACATGTTACTAAAATTCCTTGGCTACTCCTATAAAAAGCAACCCATTTGTTGGACTCTATCTTTATAAAAGTGGTATGACGTAAAGCTCTCTTCTCTACCAGCCTCGCCCGACCTGGCAGGCTAGTGGGGCTAACACACTCTAAGGCTATTTTTATAGAACATATACAAGACCGAACTATAGCCTACGTACTTGATCGGTCTCCTCCTCAAGTCCAATCAATCGAAATATTCATTCGTTAATTTTCTTGGTTTGAGAGACTGGCCTTCCTTTCAGTGTCGGGAGAATAGATGAATGGTTGGTTGGATTGCACAAACCAGTCCACCAAGGGAGGGAAGAAGGGACTACACACGCCATCACACCAAAGATGGAACTATAAACTATTGGCTAACACGCGCCATCACACCAAGATGGAACTATAAACTATTGGCTAATTGTAACTGTCCGGCTGATGGTTCTTTGTCTGCCTAGGTATGGATAGGACCTGCTACCCCTATTCATTAGCCCTTACTCGAACCCCTTTCCAAACCCTTATCTTACCTCTTCCTGTTAGCCCTGCCCTTTGTGTCATTTTCCTGCCAGTTTATGTGATCTGGCATCCCTTCAAAAGTTGTTGTTCCTTCCTATGTATTCAGATAAAATGGGATTTTTCCCATGCTTATGTACTTGTATTGAGTTCCTCATTACTGTGGTTATGCAATAATGCTTATGAGGAAGACCTGCCAAAATACTGGGAAATTTAAGAAACATTTTATGTTATTGATCTGTTCAAATATAATGGAGATCCTCGAGAAGCCTTGGAAGAGACAAGAGATGTTGGATAATTAGATTTATTTAGATGATGAGACAATTCAACGGTTCAACGATTGATCACCATGGGCATGTCGACCGAGTTTTTTCCTCTGCTTGCATGTTTGTTTTTTTACCTATTGTTTTCTTCCATTAAAATAAATCATGGTAAGTTTGCCATTGTGGATACTGTTTTTTAAGAACTTTATTACCAGAAGAGTATACTTCCCTAGCAGTATGGAAGGTGAATACATAATATAATTTACTTTATGAAACATTATAGTGCAATCCCTTAGCATCTATATTTTCTTCAATTGGCTATGCCCAACTGAAAATTGGTTATTATTGTGTCATATTGTTCAACTGCAGCATTTTCGCTGGAACTAAGTGTATAGTCGTAAGTGCTGGTACTTATTGTTGATCATCCTTAAGTTCAATACCTGAAATTGATCTCACAACCCTTTTTAGAAGGAAAGTACAGACAAGTTTCTCTATATCGTGACACCTATATCAACTATCACAACTAGAACATGTGAAAATGGTAACACTCGTTCCAATTGGTAAATGTCTAAAACTGACATAGCTATTGCTACTTTAATCCCACTACTGGAAGCATTTATTGCGAACATCATTTTTCTACTAGAAGTCTGGAATTCAAGATTACTATCCAGTTACTATTGGCCTGGAAAAAATGATAAATGTGGAGCCCAATTGTTTATGGTATAATATAGTAAATGTTTAGTCCCGCAGTTGATGGATATGGATAATGCAGTGCTCCTATTGCATTTATTTGTCTTACAAATGCTATCTATGTGATATTTGTTAATACATCTTATTTTCAACAATAAACTTTCATTGTTCCTTGTTAAGAAAAACTAAGTTAGAGGTATTGTCTTCGTTGTTCCTTGTTACGAAAAAAATAAGTTAGAGGTACTATCTGTTTCAGAATTTCAAATTCAGTTCTTTTGTGATTGGTTTTCACTTTTTAGTCTAGAGTAGCAAAGCATGAGGGACCTTTTGTCTTTGCGTGAGAAAAAAAATCCTTAAATTATAAAGTGAGTTCAAATTTTTTAAAATTCTGATTATTTCAGATGTTTATAATCTGCACACAATGCAAATATAGATAACACAGGAAAAGACAAAGGGATGGTTCTTGCAAGTGGTTTGAACATAAATTTTATGAAATTGTAACTTACATTTCTTTTGTTATCAATTTATTTGTTTACCTAAATTCGTTTACCTGTAACCTCTTGTATCCACAAAGTACTCTTGCATTCGACTTTTCAAAGGTATGATGAGCATATATGTGTGTGAGAAAGTCCTTATAGGGGCTTCTTAACTCAATGGAAATCCAAAGACTGCAAACCAATATCATGTTTCTTGCTAATTTTGCACAGACATATATCACATTCTAAAAAATTAAATCAAAACCAACAAATCTCCTTTTAACTGTTCCACTAAGCATGAATTCATAAAAGTTGATGCATGCAAAGCAGAGTATAAAATATCCTAAAAGATTTTTTATGCTTGTTTGCTTGTGTTCCAACTTCCAAGTCGAACAATTACAGTAAATTGACATCTTTACAATCTGCACCAAGTGGATATCACAATTCTATGTTAACATAATAGGATGTCCATTTCCTTTTTATTTGGTCTAAAGATCACCTCTTTGCATTTGGTACACTTTGCAAACATTTAATTTAACGGTCGCTATGTTCATACCATGGAAGTATTTTTTATCAACAATTGTAATTGTCACAGGTGGTTGAGATGGTTTGAGCTTACAACCATTATTTCACTGTCTTTGGAATGTTTGAATTTGTAATAGTAGTATTCTAGGTGTATAAGAAAATCTGGTATTCATAGAGTGTCAATGTAAATTGGGATTTCCACTTATTTTGGGAGTTACTATATGATATTATGCATTTTTTTCAGGAATCAAGTGGCAGCACAGGATGGCAAACAGGAATATCAATGAAATCATAATTGCTGAAAGAGATCACGGTGAATGTTCAGATGCAACAGTTGAGATAAAGGTTAAAACGTTGGATTCACATACTTACATTTTAAGAGTCGACAAGTGTGTAAGTATTTTTATTTCCTGGTCATCAATGCTTTTAATTTTATTTGGAGTTAAAAATGGATGAGGTCACAATAATTCGGAAGTTGTTAGGCTCCAAATGCTTATATTCTGTTACAACTTTTATGATAGCATTCAAAAAAGAAAAGCTCAAAGTGGCGGGAACATTAGAATATTAGATTTTTGTACTTATTTATTTTTGTATCTTACTTCAAGGTGTTCGCCGCATGATATCATTACATTTGCTCTACTGCTGAAAATATATTATCTTTTTATTTTTTAAAATTTTGTTCTTTCAAATCTGACTTGGCTTGTATAATGCGTTTTTATAATTTCTTTAGTCATCATCAATTGACTTTCAAGGTTTAATACCTTTTAAATTATGCTACACCTGTGATCTATCTATCTTGAATCCCATTGTAAAATTTGATCCTTCTCATGGCAAGATTCAAGTTTTCTATAAGATGTTCAACATGTGGGTCATGTTTATTCTAAAAATAAAAGATGTTTGTCCCCTAGGTTGGATTTCATTGTAAAACTAGTTAGCAATATTTTATATCTGGACACTAGAGGAAGAGAACCGAATGCTATTCTCTTTCAATTTATTCTGTTTGGACCATAGTCACTAGACTCGGAAACATCAATAAATTGACAGGGAAAATGAATCAAAGTTTTGAATTGGATCAGGAAAAAATCAACAAATATAAAATAAATATATACAGATATTTTGAATTAAAAATAATTTTCATTGATATTTGAAATAGCCATGTCCATATATTACAAGATTTCAATAGAACTTCAAAATTTCACAATGAATAGGTATCATCTATAATATGATGATAATCTTGATTCTCATCCGTAAGGTGAATCGAGAATCCATATAAAAATCTGTCTGAGTTAACCCTGCCTAGGTAGCCTCTTTGTGGATGATTTGGTCACTGTCCCTTCACACCAGCAAGTAGAAAACACCTCCATCAAGAAAAACAATGATAAAAAATAGTGAAAATTGGGTATAAAACCTTTTCTTGGGTGCAGACTTCCATAAATTGCTAGTCAAGGGTTAAGTCATGAGTTTCACTTGTGATGACTGAGTCAACTTGGTCAACCCAAGTTAAACTCAGAAAAGTTTGAATTGGATCTTTTGACTGCAGAGTCCAATTTAAATCATAAAACTGCAATTTGACTCATGATTCGTGTGACTTCGGTTTGGACTCTTTGAAGTTACATTGCTGGGGAGCCCCGGCCTCTCACACTTTGTTCTCGAAGCATGCTCCGAGGGGGAGTGTTCAGGAAGTGCCCTTAGGAGTATGCTCTTAGGGTCTTTGAGGTGCTTCCAAGGTGCTCCCCGAATGATAACATAACATTCTTAATTTATAAGGGTGGAAAGGGAAAATCCTTAAATTTTTTACGTTATTATTAATTGTTTCAGGATGTTTGAGATGGGTTCCAACCTCGGTAGACCTCATTTGAAGAAAATAACATCCCATCCAAAAATTTAAATTCAACAAAAATAGTAGTTTTCAGCACTCCAACAAACAGAACTGCATCGAGCCAAAGAGAAGTCCACTAAACCATCAAAAGACACTAAATGCCACTATGCCCTTTTCCCACATGTCATCTTACTTAAGGAGTAGTGACCTCCACAAATATAGGAACTGATGAATCTCTAGCTTTTCCTTTGAAGAACTTGCCGCTAACATCATGCACTCAAAACGATGGTCAAGCAAGAGCCAAAGTTATATTATTTCTTGTAGAACAACTGAAATATTGTAATTGGGATCTTGGAAAAGATAATAGCATGTTTTCCCTTCCATCTCATGTTTTGGATCTAAGTTTACATGAGTACAATACAACTTGTGAAATTGCTGCTAACAATGGTCTTGTTAGTGTTTTGCTGCATATCTTGTCTAGTTTTTACCTGGATCCATCAAAAAGTGGCAGCCTTCCAAATTTTAAGTATGTGATCCGCATGCTACTAGTTGTTGATAATTTTCTATAGTAGAAGCAACAATTCGATTCTAATATTATGATTAAACAGTCCAAGAAAAAAGATGGTGATGTTGAGAATACTGAGAATTTGGAGTCTAATCATCAAAATCGTACAAAGCACATGTTGGTTGTGCTTGAAGGGTACATAACTACTGAAGAGTAGGAAAAAACTATTAACATAGTTTGCAACTTCATTCAGATGAATCTTACCTCAACTGTTGTACACGCTCTTCTCCAACTATGTGCATGGCTAAAAAGGGTGCATGCCATAGCATTGTGTTTGCTTGAAAGAGGTGGATTGGTTTCTTTTCTCATCTTTCCTACTAGTAGCTTATTTTCAGGGTTTAACAATGTTGCATCAACTATTGTTTATCATATTCTTGAGGATCCTCATATGCTTCAGGAAGTTATGGAGTCACAAATTTGACAAGATATTGTAGCTGCTTTAAATCAAAATATATGTGGAAGGTTGAGTCCTCATACTTTTATCTCAAACTTAGCTCTTGTTATTTCAAACTTAGCTTGGTTGAGCTGAAGGTGATTTTCTGTTTGATGCATTTCATGTGATGCCTATTAAAAAGGTTTTTGGGGAGAATCGACGATAGGGAAGTACTACCTCTATCTATAATCTTATATGAAGGATTGATGATTTTGGAACACCATTTCAACATCCAATTCTAATTAGACCATCTACCCCATTTAGATCAGCTTTTCGTCAAGAGAAATATGTAATTTTTAAAATTTCTTGTTGTTGAACATTTGCTAGATTATAAATTGTTTTTCTTGGATTCAAACTTTATAATTCATAGTTTAAGGACATATATAATGTAATGTGTCTATGATTACAGAGAATGTTAGGGTTGTAGCAGAGATTAATATTGAAAGTACTTCAGATCTGTCCCATTTGGATTATATTTACTGAACAATTTGATGTGGGCGACCAATAAGTCGTTTGAGTAGTTGGGTTGGTGATAGTCAACAATTTAGAGGAATCAGTGGCACTACAATAGAATTAGGAATTGAGGATAGTTTTGTTTCTCAATTATAGAGGGCTCAACTAGTTGATGACACTCGATCAGATTAGGCCCATGATACCACCAGATCATAGGAAAAAGGTGATGCTATTGCCTCACAAGTTGTAGATGTTGGTACTGTAATGATAGAAACTTTACAATCACAGGAAAATGATATACAGAGAACCAAGGAACGTAATCAATCCCATGTTGAAGATAATACAATCTATCATCCTTTGTCGACCATTAGATACTCAAAGTTGTGTATTGATCCTTGTTACCATTATATAGGACTTTGTAAGTTAGGTTCCCAAATTATTAAAGGGTTCTAGCTCAATGGAAGAGCGCCTGCCTTTCAAGCAGGAGGTTGGTGGTTCAATTCCTCCATGCCCTAATGATATTATAATATCGGTTAAAAACAACTAAATTAGTAAGCAAAAAATAAGATATAGTTGACTAAACAAAATGACCAAAACTCGTACATAAAATTTAGTAAAAACGATTAAATTAGTGACCAAAACATGAGAGATGCGAAACTAGGCATTAAAAAGGATGCAACACGTGGCGTTAATGATGAAGCCAAACATGGCGTTGATTTGGTAGAGAAATAAGAAATTATTTTGGATGCAAAACATGGCGTTACATAGGAAGCAAAATATGGTGCAACAATAAAATAAATATTTGACGTCATTTTGGTAGCAAAACACGATGCAAAAAAGGAAGCAAAAATTGGTGCAAATTTGGAAGCGAAAATTGGCACATATTTGGAAGTAAAACATGGTGCAAAATCGGATGCTAAAGTGGTAGCAAAAATGGATGCAATATTGGGTGCTAACATGATGCTATTAAGGATGCAAATATGGCTCTAACAGGGGTGTCATTTAAGAAGCAAAAGCAGACACTCGCTAGGAATCAAAATAGGATGTTATTTGGGAAGGAAACCTTGATGTTGTTTAGGAAGCAAAGTTGGATGCTATTCTGGAAGCAAAAAAAGAGACACTATTTTGGACTCCATACAGCATGCTATTTAGGAAGCAAAAAAAGACTTTTTTTTAGACGCTTTAAGTTTTGTCCATGACGCGTCCCATTTAGCGTCTAGCTTGACCGCTCAATGTAAAAAAAATTACACTAAAAAGGGACACTAAATGGGACGCTAATTCCAGGATTTGTTGTAGTGGTGGGCCAATCCTTATCCCTGGAAAGACCGTCAACTACCAAAGCAATATTCTTTGCACCCCTAGATTGCTCGCTTACAACAAATTCTGTCTCCACAATACTACAGGACTCCAAATTCTCACTGGTGTCTGATAACATTGGTAAAACAATATTGCCTGGCTCAGAATTAAACGTTTTCTCTAGATCTGAAGCATTTTGCCCAGATGACACATCGTCCGCACACTTCTCGGACACAGCCAAATCCTCTGCACCATTTCCTCCTTGTTGTTTTTTCTGCCTTTCCGCACGCTGTTGTGCAAAGACATAAGCTTAGAAGAAAAGCATCAAAAGCAATCCAAGACACCAAAATAGAATAGAAATGGGAAAAAACATTAAAGCAACGGTTATAGCCTGTTTTTGTTTCTCATTTTAAAGCATATGCTTGTTTTTAAAACATGGTTTTTCTTTCATTTTTAAGTTTGGACTTTAGGTTCCTTTAATTTTTTTTTGTTTTTATGCTTATATTTATAGTTGACTTCATAGGTTTTTCCAATTTTGGTTTTACTTAGTGAAATTTATGGTTTCTAGGGGCTTGTAGGATGTTTATATAACTTAAAGGTTCTAAAAAATATTATAAGGTTTTATTTAAAGCCATTTAACCAAAGTTTAACCCTTTGCTGCGAGTTTTGTTTTGAAAATTATTAAAATAGGTATTCTTGTAGTGCAAGCTCAGAAAAGGTAAACATGCGCGCTACAAGAAAATCATGCTATTTGAAAAATCATGATTTTGGCTCGAAATTTTCAAAATTCGCGCATAGGAGAAGTCTTTCACACCTTTCAATGAGTTTGATACGTGTTTTCGGCCACCGTAATCATTCTGACAAGTGTTATGATATTAGGCAAATAATCATTTCGGTGAGTTGCGGTTGTTTGGAAGTTATGGGATACAGAGTAGTGGAACCATAATAATTATGCACGTTCGTTACGGAGAGAAATTCCTATGGCTTGGGGTACCACAACAGACAACTTGACTCCAGAAATCAATCCTTTCCAATATGCAATAGAAATTAAATGTCTAACACTAAAGGATCAGACCTCGTACCTTATTCCGGACAGTTGAAGTAGATCCCCGTTGAGCTTTCCAATCTTTAGCTTGAATTGATCTGTTACTTCCTCAACAATAAGTAAACAATACAAGCATTCTATATATCATGGTGTTAGATCTATTCTAGCATATATAATCAATAATGTACAAGCATTTGACATAATCCCATGGATAAAATATTCATTCAAACACACATTATTGGACAGGAAAATATATTTCTATTAATATAAATCAGAGATTACAAGGTACAACCTCTAACGGCACGTCTGCGAACCGGAGAAATTGAATCCCCCACTTGGTCCTCCACCTCATCAATCCTCCATCTCTTGATAGCAAGCTCACAAGCAAAAGGCAAGCTTGGGAAGAACACACTAGTGCTCCAAGGGACAAAGGGATGCAGACTCAAGCATAAGTTCCGGCAACAATGGACTATAGTTTCTTTGCTCTCAATTCTCTCTTCTGCCTTCAATGTACCAAGGGGTTCCTTATATAGCTTTTCAAAGGGGTAATGAAAGATCGAATCCAAGCGATCTCAAGGCATAGAGAAGGCCAGGAGTCAAATGAGTCGGATCCATGTCAAGGAAAACTTCAAAAGGATTTGGATTATGCACACATACCGATGTACGCGGTTTTAGTGGTCAAACCCGCGTATATACGCGCTTATAGGTTTAAAAGTCGCGTATATCATTTTTCATATGTTTTTAGGGATGATCAAGGAAACATCAAAGGACAAAAAGTGGTCCATAGGGTCTAAGGAGTCTGCAGCGGGACACGGGAAGGCCATACAAAGTGTGATCACCTAGAGTGGTGAAATCCGCTATAACAACGATGAGGAAAATTCGCCATTAGCTACGCATCTCCTAAACGCATGAAGACCATAGAAGTCGTGGCAAATATTTGGCAATTTGTGATTGAAGATTGAAGAAGGTTGGCAATTTAGGGCTTTGCAGGGTAACTGTTTAGCACTTTCGTGGCGGTTAGAGAAAGACTTAAGAATGAAATTGGACACCTGGGAAGACAGGAAATCATATTTCTAGCAATTGAATCCATTATTTAGACAGGTATGAGGCGAATTACTATCATATTCCATGTATTCGGGTTCACATTGACAAAAGATTAGTTATGGATATTAACTAAGAATGCTAGTATATAAACTCAATTTTTGCTCAATGTCGAATTTTCTCTGTCAATAGAGTTAAAATACTTATCAGTTTGAGAGATAAAATTCAGCTCAAGGGTTTAGTTTTCTCAACATATGATTGACTGTTAAAATTGGCAAGATTTGAATAGAGTTAAGTTCTTTATTGAAGGAAGCAATTTTTAAGTTCAATTATCCAGAATGAAGAGGAGTGGAAAAACAAACAGAGATGAACTCTCAGATATATCTTGGTTTTAAGTTTTCCCTGACTGTGCAAGGTTATTTTTAGAAGCAGGATGGTTAAACTATTTTGAGAAGATTGATGGACATCACACAGAAGTTTCATATAAGTTTGCTCAGGGATTGGATAAAGATATTGTTACCTTTGACACCCTAAATATTGAGCTAACCAGAGACCTAATAGCAGAGGCTACAGGGATCCCTGATGAAGGTGAATGTTGGTTCAAGAAGGTACCTTTACCTTTGATTCACATAATTAATTGCTTCCAAATGTTGTTGCAGACTGGGGTAAAGGAGTGCATATCCAAAAGTTCAAGCCAGAGTGGAGAGAACCAATAAAAATTCTGCAAATTTATGTAACTTGTAGAGGAAGATATGCATTTGTATTTAAGTATCATTTCAGGTTTTGCAGCATCTTAATCATGAAGCAAAGATGAACCTTTCTTTATTTTTCCTAAAAAGTCTGTAAAAGATGTCCAGCAGAGTAAAGGAGCATCAAGACCATACTAAACAGTCTATATTTCATCATGGTCTAATAAAGCTAATCATAAGTACTGTGCTCCAAAAGAAGGAAAAAACCTGGGACTATTTTCTATTATGGTATGGGTTTCAATCTAAGAAAGAATACCAATCAAAGAAAAGACAATTGAATAAAGGACATAATTTAGTCAAGAAATTGAAGAAAAAGGTCATAGTCGAGATAGAAGAAGATAGTGTACCAGGAAATTCTGTGACCTAAAAGGATGAAAATGTTGAAGATGAACAACAGACTAATGTTGAGGAAGATGAAATATCAAAGGGAGAAATGAAGGATTTGGAGCATGTAGAAGATAGCCTTCATGAAGAAGTAAACCAGGAAGTAAATGAAAGTTTGATAGAAAAAGAACAAATCCCTATGGGAGTACAGTCAGAAGATAAGGAAAGTCCATTGTTTGATGAAGCTAGGGTTGACATTGAACAAGATTTACAAAAACATACTGAAGAAGGGGTAATGTGACGAGGAATCAAAAGAAAGGTAGTTCAGCTAGCCTCTATCAAACATCAAGGAAAAACTTTGAGCATGCTAAGGGAGATTGGGGTAGGTTGGAGGCCTAAGACCAGCCCCAAGAATAAAATAAGATTGAATATGAAAAAAATGCTAAACCCTAAGTTAGCTCAGAAGAAAATTACAGTGATAGAAGACTCTTCATCCCAAGAAGAGTTAGAAGAGAATGAAGATTTAAATGTAAAGGAGATGAAGGGTAAGAAACATGTTATTTCATAGGATAAGTTAGCCTTCACTGAAACCAAAATTTCAGAAATATTAAAGGAAGTTCGAAAGAAAGTAGTCTTAGACCATCATCAATATCATTCAATGAAGCAGCATTCAGTCATAACAAGTTTTTGTGCAGAGAAAGAAAAGGTTGCAGAACCATCAGCCCAATGCAGTTTTGAAGTTAATGAATCTCCAGGGGCTCTTGTAGCTATGACAGAGCAACAAGAGGAGGATGAAGAGATCTTTAAGAAATTGAAGATCCCTTGGATTCCAGAAGAAATGCATCCAGTTTCATAAGGAAAGTGCATTGATTCAGAGAATGAAAATTTGCAGAGAAGTATTAAACAATACAAATATTAGATATAATACCTGCATGAAACAAATGAAGGGTTAGTAGCTGCTAACAGAAGATTAAGAGAGGATTTAGAGGAGGTCAATAGCCATTATCAATAGTTAATTGCAGTTTCTAAGGAAAGTTTGAAAAGGAAAAGACAAACACAAAGTCTGTATGCAGAATTGAAGCAAACTATTCAAGACCTAACACAGCAAAATCAGGAGCTTTCAAAAAGAGTTGAAGACCTGGAAGCTGATCATCAGAAAACAAGAAAGAAGACTCAAGCTTTGGAAGGGATAACTCTTTTGGCAGAGGCTGCTAAGGATTTGTAAAATGATTTAAATAATAATGGTTATTAGTTAGTCTTTGAAAAAAGTTAATTTAATATGTATGACTTTATTTTTGTTGAGTAATTTGGTAGTATGACCTAAAAAGCAGTTTTTTTCAGTTATGTAACTGTTTTTGGGTAACTAAGATAAAAGTAAGATTGAAGAAAGACTGAGGGTTCGGATTTTTGTACAAGGGGAGGCTGTTAGCTACTGTTCAGAGATAAGTTTCAGAAACTCTTATGTATTTTTAATTACTGATTATGGTATATATGTAGACTATAAGCCCTTTTTATCTTATCTACTGGTTTCATTTTTTATTGGTTTAATCACTCAGTTTATAAATTCATTTCCTCTTTAAAGTTATTTCTCATGAAATGCTTGTGAGCTGTGGATGAAATTTAGTAATGTGTTTATGTTGTTCTGGTTTATGCTTCATATATGATACATCTCAGTAGTTCATTGTTGCATGATTTAGTGTTTGTATTAGCCTTATGAGTTTTTACCCTCTTGTTTACAAACTACAAAACCAAAACCCTTAAAACCTGTTTTTCTTAATTTGATTTATTGAGATTGTGTTGGCTTGTTCTTTAGTAGTCTGAGAACAATTTCTGGCACTAACAACAACATTATTTTTTGGAGGTAGTTAAACCCTCCACCAACATTTTTTAACTTGAGGGTAAGATGATCTGCTTAACAAACAAGTTACCTTTGTCTAAGAACATGGTTGAAAATTTACAACCATTTACACATTTTTTTAACCTCAGAAACCACCCATTGTTTTGGCTAGTACAGGATAGAAACTCCTGGGACATATAGCTTTAGTGATTCTCATGTGGAACCCATACATGAATGCACTGAGATTTGAAACTGAGCTAGATATGATAAACACCCACTAGCCTACCACTAGACCACAACCCAACCGACGGTTTTGCTGTTTTTATAGTTAGAAAATAGAACTGCATATGCTAATGCATCAATAAGCGTCAATAAGGATACCTACAGGACCTAATAGACAGTTTTGAAGCTAAATCTCAGAAACTGTATATAATTCTAAGGTCCTATCATTTTTCAGGGTTCATATTTTATTCTCTTTGGTCGTCTATCTTTTATGTTTACAATTATGAATCCCCTTGAGAATTTTTGTTGCGTATTCTAAATAAATAGAACCTTCTTTTTTAGATCTCATTCTTTTTTATCTCAAACTATCAACTGCATGTAATGATTTTAAATGGTGCGTGAAAGTTTCAATGTAAATATCTGTCTATATTTGATGTAATACCCTAAACCCATTTTAAACCCTTGTTTATTTTGTGGAATTACTTGCCAAGTCGATATGAAATGCTAATGTACATAACTGAGTATACACTACATAGGCTAGGAAATATGATTTGTCAATATCAAGAACAATCTCTTTTTTTCTCTCTCTATCTGTTGACGCCCTATCTATTCTCTTATAAAGTGCTTTCTTTTTCTTGGAAAGTGCTTCCTTCTTTGTTGGGAAGTGCTTCTGTTAAACTTAAGAGAGCCATTACACTAGCCCGAAGAGGCCTGTTTTCCCTGGTCAAACAGCCCCCGAGGTGGAAACCACTGAACTCCATCTATGGCTAAGATGTTGAACAAAATACTACAAGGATTAATTGAGGATGTCCTTTGGTGGAACTCTTCCTCGACTGGAGTGGAACTAAGACCTTCCCATATATAAAATCGAAGAAGGTTGTAAGAGAAATATAATAAGATGATTGTTGGAAGCAACAATCTAGGCCGTGACTTGTCCAACATGTGGCATGTAATTTCAGTGGTAAAGAGGGAAGGTGTCAGGTTGCAGATTTTTGGGTTTGATTCCTAGTTTGCCTAGTTTTTGACATAGGATAGTGTCAGAGCTAGGTGGTTAGGAATACTAGGCCATGTGTATAGCTTGAAGGAAGTTGGAGATAGAAATCCACACATTCAGTTGAACCAGTTCCCAGTCTGAAAAGGGCAGGTAGCTGAGTTGTAGGATCAGCTGCTAACATGTGTCAAATCCAGCTTGTAGCTAGCCTGTCCAAGTTTTGACAATGATGAACCGTTCATATTTTTGAATTTATAATGAACGAAAGTGAGCACAGAGATATTTGGGATCAGTTTTGTACTAAGGGACCTAAAGATGGTACATAGTTAATGTTTCTTTAATGACAGGTAAAATTTAAGGTTTGTGAAAAGTTAATATTTATTTAGATGGAAAGCAGTGTGTCTGTAAACCTTGGTCTCTTGAGAATAATCACCACATACTTACCATTCAACCATAGGAAAACAGACCTAGAAAAAACTTTCTATCCATTATAGGAGTTTATCCCCGACTTTAAGCCTACACTGTGCTCTTGGATATAGAGACAAAAAAGGACCAACAACACATTTAGGACACATTAAATGATCAAAGAAATATCAAATATTGCAATCATATTAATGCCCAAAATAATTTGGAAGGCAGGCATTTGTAGAACAAAAAAATTATATTCCATGGAATTGTTCATTCCACATAATTTACAAATGTTGCAATAATGAATCTTTAAAAATAGACAACAATTGCCTACAATTGGAGGCTAAGCCAAGTCAAGTTTACTCTGAATGGAAATCAGAGGCAGCATAGTATCCTAGTCGTTCAATTTCCCAACTTCTTTGAGGTGTAACCTTGTCGTGCATAGGTACATAATCCTGCACATATCCAAACTACAAATGATTATAATCCTCGTCACCGGAACATATGAATATATAGCTAAATTATGAGCGGTCAAGAAGTTCCAATCCATTAATGATAAGATTTTATTTTGGATTACAATCCCTGGCCATGTTCTTTTATAAACATTGCAAACATCAAAGCTAGAATCAATTCCATATTATTCTCCCTACCTCCATGCTGGCTATAAGTTCTTTTGTTGTTGGAGCAGATGACTTACTTTGAAAGAAATGTGATTGCGAGGAACTCTAATCGATTGGAATTGTGTCTGATAGGAACTTTGCCCAACAGGAACTATGCCTATTAGGAACTTTGCCCAACAGGAACTGTGCCTGATAGCAACTCTGCTTGATAGGAATCTGTTTAATAGGAACTTTAATGCTACCATTGATAGGAACTGTGCTTGACAGGAACTGTGCTTGTTAGGAACTCTGACTAAAGTATCCTGGAACTCTGCTTGAAAGGAACTATGTTTGATAGGAACACTGCTTGACAGGAACACTGCTTGAGAGAAACTCTACTTGATAGGAACTTTGTTTGATAGGAACTGAAGCTACCATTAATAGGAACTCTACCCGACAGGAACTGTGTTTGTCAGGAACTCTAATGAAAGTATCTATGAACTATTCTTGACAATAAATATCATTGATAGGAACAATACCATATAGTTAGTATGACTAATGGGAACTCTGCTCCGGCTGGAACTCTACCCTGAGTGGAACTTTGCCCTGCTGGAACTCTGCCCCGACTAGAACCTTTCCCCTGGATGGAGCTCCGCCTCCTTGAGAATCCAAATATCTAAATATCTGCTAAGTCAATAAATCTATAGGAATTATCTTTGACAATGCATGAACTTTATAGGAAGGAACACTTCCTTCACATGAACTCTACCCCTGATTGGAACTCTGCCTTAGTTGGAACTGTGCCCCTTTTGGAAGTACGCCTCGGCTGGAACTCTGCCCCGACTGGAAATCTGCCTCGGCTGGAACTCTTCTCCGGCTGGAACTCTGCCTTGGCTGGAACTCTTCCCTTACTAGAACTTTGCCTCGACTGGAACTCTTCCCCGGCTGGAACTTTGCCCCGACTGGAACTTTGCCCCGCTTGAACTATATCCCGACTGGAACTTTGCCCCTAGATGGAACTATGCCTCCTTGAGAATCCAAATATCTAAATATCTACTAGCTCAATAACTCTGTAGAAAGTACGTTCAACAATGCATGGAATTTATAGGAAGGAACTTTCCCCGATTGGAACTCTGCCCCATTGGAACTCTGCCCTGAGTGGAACTTTGCACCGCTGGAACTCTGCCCCGATTGGAACCTTGCCCCTGGATGGAACTCTGCCTCCTTGAGAATCCAAATATCTAAATATCTTCTAGCTTGATAATTCTATAGGAAGTACGTTCGACAATGCATGAACTTTATAGGAAGCAACTCTTCCCTCACAGGAACCCTTCCTTGATTGGAAATTTGCCCTGGCTGGAATTGTGCCCCTGTTGGAACTGTTCCCCTGTTGGAACTGTGCCCCGGCTGGAACTCTGCCTAGCTGGATCTCTACCTCGACCGGAACTCTTCCTCAGCTGGAACTTTGCCTTGGCTAGAACTCCGCCCCATCTGGAACTCTGCCTCGATTGGAACTCTGGACCAAGTGGAACTTTGCCTCGCTTGAACTCTGCCCCTGTTGGAACTTTTTCCCGGCTGGAATTGTGTCCCAGCTAGAACTATGCCTCGACTAGAACTCTGCCTCGACTGGAACTCTACCTCGACTAGAACTCTGCCATGAGTGGAACTTTGCCTCACTGGAACTTTGCCCTGACTGGAACCTTGCCCCTGTATGGAACTCTGCCTCCTTGAAAATCCAAATATCTAAATATCTGGTAGCTCAATAACTCTATAGGAAGTGCATTCGACAATGCATGAACTTTATAAGAAGGAAATATTCCCTCATAGGAACCCTGCCCCGATTGGAACTGTGCCCCAACTGGAACTATGCCCCGACTGGATCTATGCCTTGTCCTGGAACTCTGCCCCGACTGGAACTCTGCCATGAGTGGAACCCTGCCATGAGTGGAACTTTTCCCCTCTGAAACTCTACCCCTACTAGAACCTCGCCCCTGGATGGAAATCTGCCTCCTTGAGAATCCAAATATCTAAATATCTGCTAGGTCAATAACTCTATAGGAAGTACGTTTGAAAATGCATGAACTTTATAGGAAGGAACTCCTCCCTCATAGGAACCCTGCTCCGATTGGAACTTTTCCCTGGCTGGAACTGCGCCCCTGTTGGAACTATGCCCTAACTGGAACTCTGCCTCAAGTGGAACTTTGCATCGCTGGAACTCTGCCCCGATTGGAACCTTGCCCCTGGATGGAACTATGCATCCTTGAGAATCCAAATATCTAAATATCTGCTAGCTCGATAATTCTATAAGAATTGCTTTCGAAAATGCATGAACTTTATAGGAAGCAACTCTTCCCTCACAAGAACCCTGCCCCGATTGGAACTTTGCCCTGGCTGGAATTGTGCCCTTGTTGGAACTGTGCCTTGACTGGAACTTTGCCCCGGTTGGAACCTTTCCCCGGCTGGAACTCTACCCCGAGTGGAACTCTGCCTAGCTGGATCTCTGCCTCGATTGGAACTCTTCCTCAGCTGGAACTCTGCCTCGGCTAGAACTCCGCTACATCTGGAACTCTGCCTCGACTGGAACTCGAGCCCGAGTGGAACTTTTCCTCGCTTGAACTATGCCCCTGTTGGAAGTGTGCCTCGGCTGGAACTTCACCCCGACTAGAACACTGCCTTGACTGGAACTCTGCCATGAGTGGAACTTTGCCCCACTAGAACTCTGCCCTGACTGGAACCCTGCCCCTGGATGGAACTTTGCCTCCTTGAAAATCCAAATATCTAAATATATGGTATCTCGATAACTCTATAGGAAGCACGTTCGACAATGCATGAACTTTATAGGAAGGAACTCTTTCCTCATAAGAACCCTGCCGCGATTGGAACTGTCCCCCGACTGGGACTGTGCCCCGACTGGAACTCTGCCTCGGCTGGGACTATGCCATGAGTGGAACTTTTCCCCGTTGGAACTCTTCCCCTATTGGAACCTCGCCCCTGGATGGAACTTTTCCTCCTTAAGAATCCAAATATATAAGTATCTGGTAGCTCGATAACTCTAGAGGAAGCACGTTCGATAATGCATGAACTTTATAGGAAGGAACTCTTCTCTGACTGGAACCTTGCCCCTGGATGGAACTCTGCATCCTTGTATTTGTTAGGTCAGTAACTCTATAGGAAGTACGTTCGACAATGCATGAGCTTTATAGGAAGGAACTCTTCCCTCATAGGAACCCTGCCTCGATTGGAACTCTGCTGTGGCTGAAACTGTGCCCCGACTGGAACTCTGGCTTGGTTGAAACTATGCCTCGGCTGGAACTCTGCCCTAGTTGGAACTCTGCCTGGGCTGGAACTCTTCCCGGGATGGATCTTTGCCTCGGCCTGGAACTCTGCCTCTGTTGGAACTGTGCCATGAGCGAAACTTTGCCCCATTGGAACTCTGCCTCGACTGGAACCTTGCCCCTGGATGGAACTCTGCCTCCTTGAGAATCCAAATATCTAAATATCTGCTAGATCAATAACTCTATAGGAAGTACGTTCGACAATGCATGAACTTTATAGGAAGGAACTCTTCCCTCATAGGAACCCTACCCAAATTTCATTGGGTCTCATTGAACAAAACCATAGCTTATGAAATCGCTTGGTTTCATCCCATGCTTCTGGTCAAAATCACCATATGTCCAATCGACTTTCTTAGACCATCACTCTCCGCAAATTTAGATCTTGCTAGGCCAACACTCTTCAGAATGTCCTTAAGGTGTGTTTATAAGGTGTTTGCTCTTTATTCCACCATTATTTCATATGGTTATTTGTTATTGATGAAATATCATTTTATTGCTATAAACTTTGAATTATGAAAGACTAGCGCTAACGCTAATGTTTAAAAGATAATGATTCTTTTTTTGCAGGGTTTTATTTGGTTGGAGGCATTAATTATAGGCACATTTTTGAATAAGATGGCCACATTACAGGTTTTTATTCTATCTAAACATCTGAAGCATTGAATCTTAGTGATGTGGTGCATTACATGTACTAAATGCATTATTGGGTAACCATTTCAGGAGGATCTAACTTATAAACTAATCAAGGACAGTAATGGTCACAACATCTTCTGTTGCTTGGCTAGTGAATGCAATGGTCTGCGACGCAGAAAGTGTTGCACATTCAACAAACATAGAGAGGAAGTACATTCTTGGGCACCCATAAAATTGCATGTTGGTGCACTGCGAGGACATAATTACAAGCTGAGATCTACAACAAAATTGGAAAAAGATCGTAAGAGAAAAAAATATGACATTGAATATCGGTTCAAGAAGACTAGGAAGGTTGTTGAAACTGCTGCCATTCGAAAAGAGATAAAAAAAAACAGTAAGTTGTTTTTATTGTTGTTTTATTTCTAGATGTATTCACAAGATTATGCTTTACTCATGATTTTTGTTTTGTTTTTATTTTTATAGGGGGTGAAATGTGTGCAAGAGTTGAGTGCAGATGCATTGGAGCACGTGAGAATAATTGTATCTGAATATGATGCACACTCAAAGGAAAAAAATGCACTAAAAAATGTTGTTCATAAGAAAATTATACAAAACAAAGACTGGAGTATGTTACACAAAATATTCAACGAGTCACCACTGGTAATTTTTTCCAATTGCTATTCAATTTATGTTTGTTTTGTTGCATATAATAGCAATGTTGCAAGGAATTTAAAAAAACTAACTTTTTTCAAACATTCTTTCATTGCAACAGAGAAATGTATGCAACTCTTCACAAAGTCCTGAGGACAATATCATGTCTGTCGAAGAGACATTCGGTGTAAGTTTTATAATCCACTCCTTGTATTGTAGGATGACCTTGTATTGCTCCTTGTATTGTAGGATGACCTTGTATTGCTATTCAAATTTATGTTTGTTTTGTTGCATATAATAGCAATGTTGCAAGGTATCTAAAAAACTAACTTTTTTCAAACATTCTTTCGTTGCAACAGAGAAATGTATGCAACTCTTCACAAAGTCCTGAGGACAATATCATGTCTGTTGAAGAGACATTCGGTGTAAGTTTTATAAGCCGCTCCTTGTATTGTAATTTTTTCCAATTGCTATTCAAATTTATGTTTGTTTTGTTGCATATAATAGCAATGTTGCAAGGTATTTAAAAATCTAACTTTTTTCAAACATTCTTTCGTTGCAACAAAGAAATGTATGCAACTCTTCACAAAGTCCCGAGGACAATATCATGTCCGTTGAAGAGACACTCAGTGTAAGTTTTTTAAGCCACTCCTTGTATTGTAATTTTTTCCAATTGCTATTCAAATTTATGTTTGTTGCATATAATAGCAATGTTGCAAGGTATTTAAAAAAACTAACTTTTTTCAAACATTCTTTCGTTGCAACAAAGAAATGTATGCAACTCTTCACACAGTCCTGAGGATAATATCATGTCCGTTGAAGAGACACTTGGTGTAAGTTTTATAAGTCGCTCCTTGTTTTGTTACATATTGGAAATACTTTATTGAACCCCCATTTTATTGACATTGTTTTCTTATAATGGTAGATAAAGATTGTATATGTTGGTGACCCATATTCATCAAATCTGAATGAATGCACTGGACAAGGGGAAGGAATGAGTCAAACCACTGATGTTGGTGAAGATGTGGATGTTATTCAGTGTTCATTTGATAAATTTTCTAGGTCTATATTTGATAGGACACCGGATAATATTCCTTTAGGCCTAACAATATTTGACAGGACACCCGATAGTCCTCCTTTAGGCCAGCCAATATTTGACAGGACACCCGTTTGTGTTTCTTTAGGCTCACCAATATTTGATAGGACACCCAATAGTGTTTCTTTAGGCCCACGAATGTTCAAAAATGTCCAAAAGACTCCAAAAGAAAATGTCCAAAATGTGCTAAATGAAGAAGGTGATAGAGATGGAGAGGACAATACTATTGTAAATCATGGAAATGTCCAGAATGTAAATACACAATGCAAGGGTCGCAAACGGACCTTTCTCACCCCAAATAAAACAAAGGATAAGAAATCGAAATATCATCACCCTTCATTCTATTCACAATCTATCGCCAAAACAAAGAGGCCACGCGCATGCACTATGAAGAGAAATAGGTGTGAAGTGTTATTTTGTTTGTACTTTGTGTTTATTTTTTCAAATTTAAGTACGTTGGTTTGTATATTGTTTGATTTTTCACATTTACAAATATTTTTTTTTTGTTTTCGTTTGACAGGTAGCTTTGTAATCCAAGGCGAGGTTGACTGGTTCTATCCAAATCTCTGTTCTTGGAATTTTGTTGCAATATGAGGATGTTTTCTTGAAAAGGAGAAAAAGGGTGACTTTCATTGGTATATAAACTAGTTTGTAGTACCAATAGGGAAGGCCAACCCAACAGCATGTAGGATGACCAAAAGTGATGTATACAAACTGACCTTGTATGTATATAATGATGACTTGTTTTAATATAGGGTGTCTCTATTGGATGCTTATAATCCTGTTAACAATCCTGCATGGTTTTGATAAAAATATATACTATTTTTCCTTATATCAAGGAAGTATATTGAAGATACAGAGTACCACATGGCATTATCCCTGATTGTGATATTATTTTATTGTAGAAATGATCATCCACTATGAAATATTGAAACTCTCCATTGCTATAATCCAAAGAATGATAATGAAATTGGAGCATAAAGATGGTTTGTTGCTGAGTTTTGCAATAAGGTAGGAAATCCCTTTCACTCTATTTGTTGTCATGAGGATTGGAATTAATACTCAAAAAGACATTCCATATGGGTGGCACCACGGTGGATGGATTGTGAAGATCATTTGTTGGGCTTTGCTGGTAGTTTTGATGTTTTTCCTTCCCAATTCTGTCATCAGTGTTTATGGTAAGTACTTTCATTGGTGAAATTCCAGTACCATTTAGAATGAACTTTAGTTCCATCATTGTCACTGATTATGCGTTCTGCATCAACAAATGTTTATTTTCTTGAGCATATGAGAGATGGTAAAACTATTGTTATATTTTCAATATGTTTCTGCAATACTGATGATGTTTAAAGCTAACATATGTAACTCGGTCAATGATAGAGACGTTGTCAAAGTTTGGTTCCGGTCCATTTTTGTTGGTTCAAGTGATTATATTGCTAGACTTCACACATACTTGGAATGATGCATGGGTTGCTAAAGATGAACAGTTCTGGTTCGAAATTCAGTTCTGAAATGATGCATAGGTCTTAAGCTTCCAAATCCAGTCATGATATTATCTTCTAGATTTTCATCTTAAAAGCATCTTTGGTTTGAGTGTTTTTGCAAATCTTGCAGCATATTTTAGCAAACCCACCTCTCACATGAACTCTTCTAGTTTTGTTGTTCAACATTTCTTAACTTGCATGAACCTTTCATTATTTATGTACAGTTTGTGTTTATTCTTACCTATATTGGGGTATCTTTTCAAGTCATAGAAATGTGCTTTATTACAAGACTTCCTTCTATAGTGGATTCTCAGTTATCATGATAAGAAGTTTCCTTTGCTTATAATGTGGGGAAACGGAGACATATTGCTTATAATGTGGGGAATATGGAGACATAGTAAGAGTGTTTTTTTTAAATACTCAGGTAGATTTTTTTAATGATATCTCTTTCATGCATATTTATAGGCTATATAACACTGAAGTTGATGGGTCCAAAAAACTCTCAAAAGTAACGACTACACCCAATTCTGGAAGCAGCTGAAGCTTCCGGCCATAGAGGATTCACAAGCAAAAGAGGTGGATGAAACTGAAGGTCACAAAGAGGATATTCTGAAACTTATAATGGAACAAAATGCACAGATAAGAGAGATGGAAGAAGAAATGGATAAATCTATAAAGGAGAAAGAACATAGTGTGCAGATGGCCATTATCCCTCTGGAGACTGTCCCTCTGACAGGAGATCAGAAAATTGCAAGAGGAAGCTAAAAACAACCATGAACTAAAGTCTTTGTTCGAGTCAACATGGAACAATAGCCAAAGTCAAAGATATGAGTCACCAAATACTTCCACAAAATCAGCACCAAGGATCCGAACAAATGAACAGAATTCCTATATTTTGTAATTTGAGATCTAATTAGTTAGATATTTTATCCATAATATCTTAGTCATTTATGACAGGAGCAGATGTAAATAATTGTATAAATACTTCTTTCTTCGAAGTATTGAGGGTTGATTTTTGCGCCCAGGAGCTATTGTGTAAACTTTACAAAGGATCGACCAGTAATAAAACAGGATTATTCATAGGATTCTTGTGTCAAATCGTTGGTGATGTCTCTCTATCTTTGTTGAATGTTTTCTTATTCTCTGTGATCGTAGAACTCTGTGAAGAGTGAGTGTAACGGCAAGGATAACTGCAACATTCTTTCACATGCTGATAAAGACTCTTTTGAATGCCTACTTTGAAGTTTTTGAGGAACCTAATTCTCTTCCTCATTTAATGATTCAACTACCAATACTGTTTTCATTTTTCAATTTATTTTTATATATTTTATGTTTTTATTTGTTAGTATATGTTCAGAACTGTGTAATGAGGAATTTATTTTGAATTTATTTTTATCAACTGATGTATATACATATGGAAAGTACCTTAATATTTAACTGTCGATACAGATGATATACATATAGAAATTACCTTCCTGGAAACTATATATTCTTAATGGCATTTAAAATTGTTGTTGAAGAGATCCTAAATTTTTTTAAGTACAGAAACCAGTGCTCGCCCTATAAAGGAATGAATTCATTAATACAGCAATGGCTAATACATACAGACAAAACTTGTATTCAACACTAAGTAGTACATTCAATACTTCAACAATTTGGCCATATGCTATACACCTTTGTATTGTGCATTCTTACTCTTTAACTTCTCCTGTATGGAAAGTTACATGGTCAATTTTCCTTTTGCTTATGCAATCTTCCCTCATGTTTTTGGGATAGTCAATTGACCTATTTTGCGTCTTAGGCCGTCTGAGTTTATTTGTAGATACTATAATGGCAATATATAGTTGTTTGGCTAGCGGGAAATCCTAGACCGGTAGCCTGGATTGTTTTCCTTCGTTCATATAGGCCTTTTACAGAACTTTTAAGCAGTTTCAAGGACGTATCATATAAACGTAAGGATAAATACACACATGTATTTATATCCCAGGGTAAGGATATATACACATATTTATATGGTATCCTAATTTAATATTTTCAGTAAGATTCTTAGATAATAGCCACAACCAATTCTGAAAAAGGTCAATGTTATGGTAAGCTACTAACACTGGTCGATATTTTGCCGATGGCCTGTAAGAAAATATTATCTACCATATTAGCTCACTTTATGTTTGTGTCTGAAGAGAAACTGGATGGGCATGTGATAGAGGATTCAGTTAGTCTGATACATCATACAAGTACATCTTTAAATTTTTATTTTGTAATTTATTGGTCTTAGATGGACGATAGGAAGTAGCATAATAGGTCAGTCTTGTGTCTATTTATTGAGGTTGTAATCCATTTGTTCTCAACATTATACAATTTATCAAAAAGAAAAAATGATTAAGTCAATTCTCAGGGGCTTTTGGACCTCGGTTAACTGTTTAGGCCAAAGTTGTATGACCATTGTCTGCATGGAAAACGATGACAGTGTCAGGATTTAGATAATTCGAAAACTTTATGTTAGTCCCTGTATCTGTTTTCTTAGTTTTTTTATTGTCATGAAAGTAAATTTCCCTATTGAACCTGGCATCTTCAACTGTGCCACTGATTTTGAACCCCTTTTTGTTGATCCTTTAGCATAAATTTTTGCTACCTCTTATATTGTTGTATTACCGTTAGAAATTTGGCATCAAGTTTCTTTCTCAATTCAAGTCTCACAAGTTTCTATAAGTTAGGTTTGAAAAAATGTTTCCTATTTGTTGTGACTTTCCAAATGCAAAGATACGATCTTATGTTTTCCTGAACACTAATTTACAAAGCTTAGCATTTCAAGATGTATGTCTGAAATTTTACTTCACTATCTGATATTCCTTCATGCTTTCTATTTTCTGTGATCCTCCTATTCTTTGAGATTTCTAATTTGTTTATGATTTAACACTTTTTGTTATGCTATAATATAAATAAACAATTTGTAGTTAATTCTTTACCAAATTTTTTGCGGATTCATTGTCTGAGATATCATAACATTTTCATGCAGTCCACTAGAAATCAATTCGGAATAGTGACAGTTTCAGGATCATTTAAATTGACATCATGTTTCTCTTCTTGCAACCATGGGTTGTGGTGTGGAGTGAAACTACAAATTTCTAGTAATAAAATTTTCCTGGTGGTAGAGAAGCTGGAGTAGATATTTGTGTCTTAATCTGGGAATTACCTGGCTGAATCGGGACTTCAAGTGCTTAAAAGGTAGAAACTGGCCCTTTTTGCATAAATTAGATGGGTAAGGAACATGGACAAGAGCTTGATATGAATTCTAGAGGAAGTACTGAATCTGATAGTAGGCACTGCTCTATTACCAGTGGTAGAAGCTATGCAACAATTGACGTGTGTGGACAGAATAAGCCCTCACCAAGCTGTGGGTAGTATCCATGTTGGTGATGCTCAGTCTTCCCATGAGTGTGCAAATGGGAGTTACGATGGTTGGTGATGCCATCGTGTACTAATGGTATACTTCCCATTGTCATGATACTAAATCCTTTTTTGAAGCTCAAGTATCCATACCTATTTCAGTTTTAACTTGTGTATGAACATGAATTAATGCCTGATTTGAATGGTATAAAAGGCTGTAGGATGAACATGAACTCATTTGATTGGAAAAAACATCTTTATAGGTGAATAAACAAACAGATATATTTGATACAATTTTTAATAATGGATTTGCATTCATGCGCAATTCAAAAGAGATATGTCACCAGTCAATATGAATCAATTGATGGCATTCCCTTGACATCTTAAGAGTCGTGTTAGAGGCCCTCTGTAAATTCCTGGGAACAGATCAATTTCCAGCTGGAAACAACAGAAAAAGAGGCAGCCTTCAGTCCATATCTGCCCAAAAATACCAGGATTGCATAAATATGACCTTTTCATACTACAATGTGCATACATGAGCAGTTTCTCTTCCCTCTTTTTGCATCCGAGAGGGCAAGGGAGAGAATCAGTACCCTAGCAGATTTTCCAGTTCACAGAATGAAGAGTATGATGAAATTAAGCTAAAAAAGGCTACTAGAGATAGGGTTTTCAGTGGCTTTACACTGAAATTCTGTCACTGATTTACATGATCATAAGTCTCAGATATGTGACAAGAAATCGCTACTATCTTTTTTCTTTTTTTTTATAATAGTGAACAGAGTACAGGAAATACGTTCCTTCTCTTATATCATGACTAGATGGAAGATACTGATAGTCTACTCCAAAGAAATTTATCTTGCTGCTACTGTTTCCAACAACTGGTCCAGATACACTTTTAGTTTATCCTTAGTAATGGCCCATTCTCTTCTACTTCCTGCAACTTCTTGTCCATCTTTAAAAAGAAGTAAGGTGGGCAAGCCATAAACCTTGTATTTCTGTACAAGTTGAGGATTGGCATCATGGTCAATCTTGAAAACATGTAATTTCCCTTTATACTCCTGCAATGTTACAGAATTTAATCTCTTTGAATAATTTGGATGATAGTGTAGTGTAAAGACATTTTCTAGAAACAATACAGGACTCCAGAAATATATGCTATGACAATTGCAAGTAAAATTTCAAAAGAAAAATCATTTCTAACGAAATTGCAAGTTCAAAACTTCAAATAGATGGCAAAAAACAACTATGAGAAAAATATATGATTGAGGGAACAACATGGGAATTTGGACGTAACCATTAACTCCTTTGGAAAACAAGCAAAGTTGGGTATTTGAGCAAAATTATAGATTTCAAACAGAAATGGCAATTACGGGAATAGAATAAGATTACCACATAGAAAAGTACAATGGGAAGGGATTCAGAGGTAAACTAGGCCAAGTTAAATAACAGAAGCATCCTTCAAGGTTCAAACAAAATAAGAAAGAGGTTGAATATCACCTAGATTGGTCATTGGATCACAGCTTCACTACACAATCTGGATGACCTGCTAAGTCCACAAACTGAATATTAGAGTAGACATGTACTACGGATTAGCCGAGCAAACCTTCCCTGACATGATATCCTTATTGTAACATTTCCTGTCAAGGAAGGACAATATGACTAGTTTTCATAATGCAAAACATCTTCCTGAACATACTTACTCTTATTACAGCATTTTCAATTTTAGCAATTAAAATAAAGAGCTGACAGAGTTGGTTTCTGGGAAATAGAAGCTTTGACCATAGCACATTCCGAATTGGATATGGATAGGGATGCTTAATAGCCCGTTGTGACAAGGCTAGAAGGGTAGGCGACCCCTGGGATAGGTGCCCACCTCCGTGGATGTGGTACCGGGACGTCTCGACCCTTGCTAAGTCACAAGTTTCTGGTATATCTGACTTGCGGGCTGTTGGATATATCCTTGGGAGGTTGCTGTTCCCATGGTAAAAAAAAAAGATAAGATAAGATAGGAATAACTTCGAAACTCTTTGCTCTTTGCTCTTTGTATAGTTTGGCAAGCCAAAAAGTATAACTTGTACGAAAACGAAGATCTTGCCACCACAATTATTGGATAAAACAAAAGGTAAACATAAAGCAAACCTGATTTCAAACTCTGCTCTGCTGCGAATCTACCACACTGCTACGAAACGAAACAGAGCCTCTACCAAAAATGCTGTGGACTGTGGCAGCTACTACTGGCTTAAATGAGAATCAACAAATACTCCAAGAAATTAAAAGGTCTTTCGATTCCTGAACAGACCAGAGTATCCATAACACGTAAACATATCGATGGATGCCATGTGTGGGTGGAAACGGATTACATTGAACACTCAATTCTATTAATACAAAGAGATATCCATTCAGGAGGCGTGTAGGCAAGGGAGGCAATGGCCGCTGGAAAGAGCAACAACTTCAGTGTCTTGAAGAAAAACTCTCTGAGAAAAAATAATATCTGTGAAGAAGAAGACGAACCATTGTCGCCGAAGGGAGCCATACTTCGCCATCCTTATGAATATTGTTACATCTTAGTTATCATAGGTCTAGCTAAACAAGTCCATCTGCCTTCTTTGAAAGCAACTCTGCAATCAACTCTCCTGAAACATAAGCACTTCTCCAGCATTGTCGTCAGTATTATGATCATCTTATTTTGGTTTTGTCTGGTTATATAATTTTGTTTTTCCTGTGTTGATCAGGAATGGTAATTTGTGCTAATTCTGATAGTTAATTTCTGAATGCAGAAGGGATGCAGAAATGAAAATCAGAAATGGGTGCAGCAGCAGGATGTTGATATAGATGAGCACGTTATAGTGCCAAATCTCAGTGCCTCCTATACCTAGGGTCTGCATTTCGTTGAAGAGTATACATCCTCGTTAGCTACTGCTCCACCTCTAGACCCTTCAAGGCCTCTATGGCAAATCCATGTGTTAAACTATAAATCAGCAGAAGCTGAAGCCAATGTAGTTTTCAAGATCCATCATTGCATAGGCAACTGTGTGTCTCAAATGTCCCTATTCCTAGATTCAACCAGAAAGCATTTTCAGCCAGAATCAATGCCCACCATACCAAGTACCAATAGAGCCAGCAAAACCAAACTGCCACTGGTATCAAGGGGAATCCTACAGGCGATGTGGAGTGCAGTATTTTCGTTGTGGTCTACAGTATTAGAGCTTCTCTAAGCTCTGGCAACTTTCCTGTGGTTGAAAGATAGCAAAATTCTCAGAAGTCCACCTGAAGTGGTAGACTATCCAAAGCGTCTTGCTCATGTCTCTCTTGATCTTCAGGATATTGCCATTGTTAGAAAGGCTGTAAATGGGGTAAGCATTAAGTTTCCATCTTAGGCAATTGCACTATTGCCTATTGTTATGTTTTATTAATGAGTTTTCAGACATATGTAGTGTCAACATGCCCAGCTGATGTGATCTATATTTTAGGGCCCTTTCAAATATTGCTTCATCCATCAAAAGAATGGCTTTGCTACTTGATTGGATCTATAGTTTAGGGCCCTTTCAAATATTGCCCATAAATAATATTTCCAAGCAAAATTTGTGAGACCATAACGAGATAAATATAATCTGTTCACTGTCACAAAATGTTGAGAAATATTTTGCTCATGAAACCATACTATCCCTTGGATGATTTTTATGTCTTAGCAATATTTAAAATTCGAAAATTTCTGTATTGAGAAATTCTTATTTTAGCTGTCATATCAATGCTGAAAATATTCCACTGATCAAAAGGAGAATATTTTTATGTTCTCAGCAGTATTTAAAATCTGAAGATGTCAATGGATATATATTTATGTCTTAGATGATTATATTTATATATATGAAACCATACTATTTATAATTTGTATATTTATATATATGAAACCATACTATCTGATGATTTTTATGTCTTGGCAATATTTAAAATCCGAAAATTTCTGTATTGAGAAATTCTTATTTTAGCTGCCATAGCAATGCTGAAAATATTCCACTGATCAAAAGGAGAACAATTTTTATGTTCTCAGCAGTATTTAAAATCTGAAGATGTATATGAACCTTAGGGCATGAATTAATTCCTTTTCTCCTACAAATTTCATTTATAATTTGAACTGGCAATCAGAGATGTCAACGTATTCCAAATTATATATTACATTCTATCAGAGATGAGCAGCAATAACCATCATAATATTCAAAAGATTACAACACTTTGAGAAGTGTACATTCTCATAGATAGTCAATATGATGTATTATTTGTACATATTGTTTTTCTGTATACTGGATGAAGCTTTAAACAAACAAGAGAATTGTAGAACCACATATTTAAACACCCCTTGTGACTGATTCACGAATACATAACGTAATTGTTATCCTCCTCCCACAAGAAACAAGCCATTATGCTATGAATTTGGCAGCACTAAATGATAGTTTGAGTGTGCAATAAACCCGCCAGCTCTTATAAGTATTGTAGGGCCATGACTTGAGAATTTGTTGAGAAAACTATTTGCCTCTTGGAGAGCAGCTTTAACAAGCATCCTAGCACGTCTCTGCAACATACAGAACTTGAAATTTAGCATGCGAATCAAACATATTCATCTTGAGAAGTAATTGAAATGAAAGCAAACACACATGAGGCAGTAACACATGGCTGGAAACATCTTCGTTTGTTGTGTCTACCTTCCTAAGTCAGGCAAGGAGTTTCATAATTTTTGCACTTTCTACAACCATTCTACTGTGTACAGGTAGGCTTTTGATAATCTCTACTCTGATCGTTGTGGTAGTTTTCAATCTATTATTTTGGTAACTAGAAAAATATTATGGAATGAATCATGATGCATAAATTTTATATGTGACTGGAATATTAATCATCTACAGACCTTATGTCCTTACAATAATAAGTTAAAGTAAAGGAAAAAAGTTGAATTTGCCCCCATAAGTTAGGGCTAAAACATAAATCTATGCTTACTAAGAATCATGTCCTTCAGTGTGTCTTGGGATGTCTGCAAGCCATGCTTAATTAGAGAGGCCGAGGGTTATGTAACCAACCCTTAGGGTCGTTGTGAATGAGGTCGAGGGTGCTAAGGAGGAAAGGGAGCAGGCCCAAGGTGGAAATGCTGGCAGGCGAGGGTAGAAGAGGTAGAGTAGATAAAGGCCGAGGCTGAGGAAGGGATGGTATAGCCTTAGGAAGGGAGGTCGAAGGTGTGTAGCAACAACAAATGGAAGAGGGAGCAACCGAGCAAACACACATTGCCTTCTAAAGCACTAAAGAACAAAACGAACTGTGCAATGTTGCCAATATTTGTACAAAATTTCAGCGCACATCAAGTAGTTAAAGCTACCTTTGGTGCTGCCATCCTCAAGTGATACCATCACTCAAATTCATTCACTTTATGTTAGCATGTGGCATTTCATTTGTAGATCTGCTTTTCTTTATCTTTGCAAAGAGAGCTTTGTCAATCAACCAAGCATGTTCAATAAGAGGATGGCCTTGCATATCCCCATGGCCTTTGATTGGCGCCAAGAACAAGGAGTGTTGTGCCTCTGCAGACATGGACATGTCACATGTTAAAGAATGGCAATGCCTAAATAAAGGGTAATTGACATATAGTTCAAAAGATGGAAAAAAATACAGTAACCCAGTCTTGCATAAACATCAAGTGTTGGCAATGGTGTTGAAAGCATAGGATTTTGAAAACCTTGCATCTCACTAATTGGAGACCTGTGAAGTAGTTGGGCATGTTGCATCTCCCTATGGCTTTGAGTTGATGCCAAGGGAGTGGATTGTTGAACGTCTGCAAACATGAACACACCAAATGTTATGTATCTAATATTACGAGCAATTATTTTAATATTAATGTAGTATTAATTAAAACATAGGATCACACCCTTTCACACACCAAATGTTATGTATCTAATATTACGAGCAATTATTTTAATATTAATGTAGTATTAATTAAAACATAGGATCACACCCTTTCACTGAAACGGTGTATTTTTTACTTATAAAAGGTTTTCTCATCATTGTAATTAATTCATCAATCAATATTCAATTTTACTGTGGTTAATTTCCGGAATTCATGTGGGTTTTAGAGTTTTAGTCCACTTTAAGTGGTATCAGAGCTAAGTTACTATTCAAGCTTCTAGGGCTTCCCTAAAAAATAGGACCTTGTCCTTAAAAAATAAAAGGTAAAAGTAACCCCCCCACAAAAAAAGTAAAACAAAAAAAGGGGTAAAAGTGAAACCACACATGGTTTCTTAATAAGTGGGTTTGGGTTTGAATAATAAAAGTGCAAAAGAATTACTTGTAAAGAGAAAGTAATGAGATTTGAACTTAGGTGAGGAATGTAACACTCATCCCTCCCAACCACCCAATCTATTCACATTTTACAAAACTTAAGGGAAAATAAAGATTTTATTATATATTAATTAATTATTATTCCTTAAACCTCACCATTCTTAATAAAACAAAATTCCTCCCTGCACAAGAAAAATGGCAGAAATGAATGAAATTAAAGAAAGAATGGCGAAATTAGAGCTTAACCAAGCCCAAGGTTCTAAAAATATTGAGGGCTTACACTCAAGACTCAACCAAATCGAAGGAGAACTACACAAAAGCAAAATTGAATTATCAGAGATTGTCAAAAAAGAAGTCAACGAAGCAGTATCTTGGGAGATTGAAGGTGTAAAAAGAAACATCACAGTATTGTTCGAATTCGGGTTAAGCAAACTCAAGCATCATTTGGAAAACACAATTACTACATTAGTATGCAATATGTCTAAGGAAGACCAACCATCCTCAAATTCAAGGCACCATAAGACAATTCCTCCCAAAAGAGGAAGTCCACAAGAAGAGTTTGATCATGATCTCTCTCCAAATCATGAGCAGTCACTTTCTCCTCCAAAAAGGAATGGATATCAAATGAGACCCAAGTTAGAATTGTCAAAATTCAATGGAGACACAAAACGGAGCGTGGCGTGGATCAACAAGGTAGAATAATTTTTTTCCATACACAATATCATAGCTGACTAGGAAATGATAAAATATGCCTCTATGCAACTAGAAGAGCGGGCTTACAACTGGTACATGTGGTGGAAGGTTACAACACAGGAAACTAAGCGCAAGTGGA